>WOXC01012026.1:0-156290 GCA_011680675.1 Gymnobelideus leadbeateri
ATAGAGGTTGAAAGAATGCACCAATCACCTCCTGAAAAGGATCCCAAAAAGAAAACTCCCAGGAATATTATAGCCAGGTTCCAGAATCCCCAGATCAAGGAGAAAATACTACAAGCAGCCAGGAAGAAACAATTTCAATATTGTGGAAACACAATCAGAATAGCCCAGGACCTGGCAGCTTCTACACTGAGGGATCGAGGGGCATGGAATATGATATTCCAGAGGGCAAAAGAACTGGGAATGAACCCAAGGGTCACCTACCCAGCAAAACTGAGTATTTTGTTTCAGGGGAAATATGGTCATTCAGTGGAATAGAGGACTTTCAAGTATTCTTGAGGAAAAAACCAGAGTTGAATAGAAAATTTGACATCCAGACGCAAGAAGTAAGAGATGCCTGAGAAGGTAATCAGGGAAAAGAAATTAAAAGGAACTTATCTAAGTTGAACTATTTACATTCCTATATGGAAAAGCAATATCTGTGACTGATGATATCTTTCCCACTATGAAAATAATGGAAGAAGGGGGGTGTGGTCATACGAATACATATGTGAATGTGTGTGTATATGGTTACAGTTATATATGGATAGAGGAAATAGGTTGATTTTGTTGGGAAGGGAGAGTACTCAAGGGATGAAATTATGAGGTGAGAGAGGAAAGTGGCAAGAGGAGATGGGGAGAGACATGGTAGGGTAAACTATCTCATGCAGGGGAAGTGGGTGCAAAGGAGGGGGAGAACAAGGAAGGCTAAAAAAGCAAAACCACATTCACATTGAATTTGGTTCAGGGAGAAAATGACATACATACTAAATGGGATATCTCAACCTGCAGCAGGATAGGGGGAAGGGGGATGAGAGGAGGGATGATGGATGGGAGGGCATCCTTGGGGTGAGGGGAGGTTGGAAGTACCCACTATAGAAGAGGGACAGGATCATGTGGGGAATGGACCAGGTGTGGGGTGGGATGAGTGGGAGGGAATTATAAGCAGCCTTGTACAATATATCTACTATGATAATGTTTTGCATAGCTAGACATGTACAACATATACTGAATTACTTATCTCCCAAGAGGGAATGGGTGACAAGGGAGGAAGAAAATGGATCTGAAATTTGAGGTCATAACATTAAATGTTTCAAATATATATAAATACTATTATTAATACTCTTTTGCTTGTAACAGGGAGATAAGATGTGCAGGCATTGGGATGCAAAGACTCACCTTCCTCTAATGGAAAAGTCGATGGGGGTATGGGAGAAGGTATGGGAGAGAGCAGATTGGAGGAAGCGATATCTTGTGGGATTACTGTTCTGGGAGGTTGGGTAGGGGAATAATGGGGGGAAAATGATTGTAACTCAAAATCTGGCAGAAATGAATGATGTAAAACAGAAGTTAATAAAGCATTTGTTTAAAAAAAATAAAAAAAATAAAAAAAAGAAAGAATACTATCAGAGTTATTCATATACATTTAAGATTAAATAGACTTGTGGGCTGGCCTCAAAATCTCTCTATCATATTATTTATTGGGAAAATGTGTCAGCTGTTTTTCAAATAAATGTTTATAAAAAGCCAGAGTTGAATAGAAAATTTGATATCCAGATGCAAGAAGCAAGAGACTCCTGAGAAAGTATAATTTTCGAGGGTTTCGATGGTTACAAGCAATGATTTTTGCCACTGAGGAGATAAACAGCAGTCCTGCTTTTCTCCCCAATATGACTTTGGGATACAGGATATTTGACACCTGCAACACTGTTTCCAAAGCCCTGGAGGCCACACTGAGTTTTGTAGCCCAGAACAAGATCGATTCCTTGAACCTGGATGAATCCTGCAACTGCTCCGAACACATCCCCTCCACCATTGCTGTGGTTGGAGCGACTGGCTCTGGCATATCCACTGCTGTGGCACACGTGCTGGGACTGTTCTACATCCCTCAGGTACTGGGCCTTCTTTTGGGGGAGGGTTCATGTAAAGTCAATATGGGGAAAAATAAATAAATAGATGAAAAGGGTGAACCTACCTCCAATGAAGAGGAAATCAAAAAAATAATGAGGAATTATTTTTCTCAATTGTATGCCCCAAAACATAACAATCTTAGTGAAATGGATGAATATTTACAAAATCACAAGTTGCCCAGATTAACTGAAGAGGGAGTGAATTACCTAAATAACCCAATCTCAGAAAAAGAAATCAAACAAGCCATCAATGAACTCCCTAGGAAAAAATCTCCAGGGCCAGATGGGTTTACTAGTGAATTCAAACATTTAAAGAACAATTGATTCCAATACTCTATAAACTATTTGGGAAAATTAGTGAAGGAGTCCTACCAAACTCTTTCTAAGACACAAATATGGTACTGATTCCTAAATCAAGAAGAGATAAAACAGAGAAAGAAAATTATAGACCAATTTCCCTCATGAATTTAGACGCAAAAATTCTAAATAAAATATTAGCCAAAAGACTCCAACAACTTATCACAAAAATCATACACTCTGATCAGGTAGGATTCATTCCAGGAATGCAAGGATGGTTTAATATTAGGAAAACCATCAGTATATTTGAGCACATCAACAATAAAACTAGCAGAAACCACATGATCATCTCAATAGATGCAGAAAAGGCTTTTGACAAAGTACAACACCCATTCCTATTAAAAACACTAGAAAGTATAGGAATAAATGGAGCCTTCCTTAAAATAGTTGATAGCAGGGCGGCTAGGTGGCGCAGTGAATAGAGCGCCGGCCCTGGAGTCAGAAGGACCTGAGTTCAGAGCCGGCCTCAGACACTTAATCCACACAAACAAAAACCTAGCCGTGTAACCTTGGGCAAGTTACTTAACCCCAATTCCCCTAAAGGGGTGGCTAGGTGGCGCAATGAGTAAGAGCGCAGGCCTCGGAGTTGGGATGACCCGAGATCAGATCCGGCCTTAGAAAATGAGCACCCACGCATAAATAATGACTAGCCGTGTAACCTTGAGCAAGTTACTTAACCCCAATTGCTTAAAAAAAAATAGTTGATAGCATCTATTTAAAACCATCAGCAAGTATTATATGCAATGGGGATAAACTAGAAGCCTTTCCAATAAGATCAGGAGTGAAACAAGGGTGTCCACTATCACCCCTCTTATTCAATCTGGTACTAGAAACACTATCAGTAGCAATCAGAGAAGAAAAATAAATCAAAGGAATCAAATTAGGCAAAGAAATGACCAAGCTATCACTCTTTGCAGATGATATGATGATATACTTAGAGAATCCAGTAAAAAAAAAACTACTAGAGACAATAAATAAATTTGGCAAAGTTGCAAGATATAAAATAAACCCACATAAATCCTCAGCATTCCTGTACATCTCTAATGAAACTCAACAGCAAGAGATAGAAAGAGAAATCCCATTTAAAGTCACTGTAGACATTATAAAATATTTGGGAATCTACTTGCCAAAATAAACCCAGAATCTATATGATCACAACTACAAAACACTTCTCACACAATTAAAATCAGAACTAAATAGTTGGAAAAGTATCAAGTGCCTGTGCCTGGGTCGAGCTAATATAGTAAAAATGACAATTTTACCCAAACTAAACTATATATTTAGTGCCATACCAATCAATTTACCAAAAAACTACTTTCTAGAGTTAGACAAAATAATAACAAAATTTATTTGGAAAAACAAATGGTCTAGAATATCAAGGGAATTGATGAAAAGAAATGATAGGGAAGGTGGACTAACTATGCCAGATCTTAACCTGTATTATACAGCAGCAGTCATTAAAACTGCTTGGTACTGGCAGAGGTGTAGAGTAGTGGATCAATGGAATAGATTAGGTGCAGGAGACCCAGCAGTTAATGAATATAGTAATCTATTGTTAGATAAACCCAAAGACCCCAGTTTTTGGGATAAGAATGCACTATTTGACAAAAACTGCTGGGAAAACTGTAATACAGTATGGCAGAAACTGGGCATAGATCATTATCTAACACCATATACCAAAATCAAGTCTAAATGGGTGCATGATCTAGGTGTAAAAGATGATACTGTAAGCAATTTGGGAAAGCAAGGAATAGTTTACCTGACAGATTTGTGGAGAGGGGAAGACTTTAGGACCAAACAAGAATTAGAGAGCATTATAAAATGCAAAATGGATAATTTTGATTACATTAAATTGAAAAGTTTCTGTACAAACCAAGCCAATGTAACCAAGATCAAGGAGGTGGGAAATTGGGAAGGACTCATTTCTAAAATTTATAGAGAATTGAGCCAAATCTATATGAATACAAGTCATTCCCCAATTGATAAATGGTCAAAGGATATGAATAGGCAGTTTTCAGAGAAAGAAATTAAAGATATCTATATACATATGAAGAAATGCTCTAAATCACTATTGATTAGAGAAATGCAAATCAAAAAAACTCTGAGATACCACATCTCTCCAGTCAGATTGGCTAAGATGAAAAACCAAGAAAGTGACAAATGCTGGATAGGATGTGGACAAATTGGAACACTAATACATTGATGGTGGAGTTGTGAACTTATCCAACCATTCTGGAGAGCAATCTGGAATTATGCCCAAAGTATTATAAATAATTTCATACCCTTTGACCCAACAATACCACTTCTAGGGTTATATCCCAAAGAGATCACAGAAGTGGGAGAAAGACCCATATGTACAAAAATATTTATAGCAGCCCTTTTTGTGGTTGAAAAGAATTGGAAACTAAAGGGGTGCCCATCAATTGGGGAATGGCTAAACAATTTGTGGTATATGAATGTAATGGAATATTATTGTGCTATAAGAAACGAGGAGGTGACAGATTTCATAATTACCTGGAGAGACTTATACAAACTGATGCAGAGTGAGAAGAGTAGAATCAGAAGAAATTTGTATACAATCACAGACATACCATATCTGTGATGACCAATTATGACAGACTGTACTGTCTTCAGCAATGCAGTGATATAAGTCAATCCTGAAAGACTCAAGAAAGAGAGAAATGCGCCATCCAGAGATATAACTAGAAGAACTGAGCCTGAATCCTGATGGAAGGAAACTAAATGATCTTTTTCTTTTCATTGTTTGGTTTTATTTCTTCTTTACCCTCTTTCACCACACCTAGTTCGATACGCCTTTGTAATTGGAATAATGTCTAATATGAATGTATTTGCAGATCCTATACTGGACTATATGCTGTCTTGGGGGGAGGGGGTAGGGAAGTAAAGGAAATTTGAAAATCAAGGAACTATGGAATTAAATCTTGTTAACTGAAACTAAACTAATAAATTAATTAAAAAAAAGAAAACCTTTCGTTCTATAATCAGTTAGCTACATATGCCTTTAGTTAGTGGGTCTTAATTTAAATGCTCTAATGTATGTTTACAGAAAAATATTTTAATTCAGTTATAGGTGGGCATCTCCCAATTCATTTAAATGGTCTACTGTCTTAAATGAATTGTAGGCAGGGATCTCACAATCCATGTTTTCTAGTATTAGATGCTGATATGGGATATTATAATGAAACAAAATTTTAAACATTCTCTAGAAGATGAGGTTTCTGTAATCATGATCAGTGCTGAGGTAGAGAAAACACTTCTAGGCAGAGGTATCAACATTATATCCAATAACTAAAATATCCTCTCCTATACTCAGCTTTACCAACTGGGCCTATGATCTTATAGCTGCCACATCCTGGGCATTTGATCCTTTTCAATGTTTAAATGTCTTATCTTTCAATATGAGGTTTTTCAACTCAACAGTGAAATAAGGCCTAAAAATACTCAAGAGTTCTTCTTACTCTTCTAGGGAAGTTTTTTGTTTTTTGTTTTTCAAATAGACAAAGAACATCGTGTTTTTGTGGACTCTCACTTCAGGCATTATATGTGTGATCCTGGACAAACTATTTGGAATGCCATGCACAAGCCCCTTTCCAGAGGACTGCTAATGTGAACAGCTTTTAAGGTTCTGATTACATTGTATAGTGAATACTCTACTTATTCCATAAAAAATAAAAGCAAAACATCCACAGAAAACCAAGGTACAGCATTCACAATATTACAACTTTTCACTGAAAATCACAATATAATATTCACAAAAGCTTATCATTAAAGTGGCCACATGGTTTTCACCAAAGTGGTCACAATATTTAGAAAAAAGAACAATCATCTCAAAGTTCAATAGTCAAAGTCCTGTCTCAAAGAGGTCTTTGATATTCAGGTCCAGTGATCTCAAGGTAATTATCTGAGTCCTGGCTCAGGCCTCTCTGGCTCCCCACACAAGTGGTTACAGGGTTCCTACTTCTTCCCTTCCTAAGATGGCTGTTTGAGATTTCCTTCAGCTCTTCTCTCTCTCTCCTTCTGGCCATTCCAATTCCACCTCGCTAGTTCTCCCTTTATCACCTTGGCCCTTAGGTAAATTTCAAAGATGCTCCACCACCACCGCTCCTTTGTCTACTATCATTGGTCTTGCTTTGCTTTCATTCCCAGCACTTACTCTGGTTTTCCTGAAAAACCATTAGCCAGAGTCCCTGCTCTTGGCTCCAGATTCAGCAGCCCCAACCACAGGGACAAAAATGCCACAGAGCCTTCTGAGTTTGCCTTTGAAATGTAAATACATCTTACTTTGCTTCCTTATGAAAGAGGACTTAGCATTAGCATATTTTCACTTTTTTTTCCTTACAGGGTCTAAGTGTAAAAAGGAAAAGAAGATGGAATAAAAAGGATCAGTTGTATTTAAGTTTCCTTATTTTTTTAAATTACATTTTATTTTTCAATTAACAAGCATTGTTTTCTCTCACTTTCACATGCCCTCCACCTGGAAAAAATGTAACAAATATACAGTCAAGTAAAACAAATCCCCACATGGACCATGTCCAAAAATGTGCCTCATTCTGCATATTCAATCCACCACCTCTCTATCTAGAGGTAGATAGCCTACTAACAGTCAAGTCACTCAGGAGAACTCAAAAGGAATAGCCCCCAAATGGCCATTCTGTTCTGCAGAGAGTCAAGGAAGGAAAAGAAACCCTGGTAAAAATCAATAAGGGATGTGAGTGGATGGAAAATAATTCTCACACACTGGGACCCAGAAGTATCTTCAGGGATTTCCATTGTGAAGAGAAAGAAGGCACTTCATGGGATCCTAAATTTAGATGTGGAATGGATCTGGAAGGTGATTGAGGGCAACTCTTTCATTTTATAGATGAGGTAACTACAATTAAGTGATTGGCCCCAGTCACATGACTTGAAAATATCCAAGGCAAGATCTGAACTCAGGTATTCCCAACTCCAAGTCCAGGAGAGGTCTATTGACCACTGTGTCACCAAATTGCTCTCTCTTCTTTTCTAGTTTGTAATCCAGATCTGCTAGAGAGAGACTGACTCCTGGTCCCCACCCTCCCAACTTCTAAGCCTTCCAGCTTCCTGTTTTAATTTTAGCCCAAAGCCAAGGAAACAACCACCAGAGGTTGATCCTTAGAGCTTATAGCTTCCTGGCTTAGGCCCTGATCTCCCCAAAGGGCAGAGGGTTGATTGATGGACAAGAAGGCAGGTATTCCTCTCAGCCCAAACAAGAATTTAGTGCATTTTCACATATGAAAGGGGTTATTCATCTTGGTAAGTTTCCCAAGGAATGATTAGTACATGGAGTAGTAATATGATACTCAAGGTACATTTGGATTAAATAGTTTTTTGTGGACTTAGTTTGTTACCTTAGTGGATATTATGTTGTCTCTATGAATAAGTAAATTCTGAGTTACAAAGACCTGGATTATAAGAAGGAACAAAATTGTTTCATAATTTAGCAACTTCTTACAGCTATCTTAAAATAATAGCAGTTTATTTTTTAAAATTTCTTGAATGGAATGAAACTTTTTTCCCCAGACAATTTTATTCTTTTTCTATGAGATATACAGTAATAGAATTTGACATAATGACTTTACCGTGTAAGGCAGAAATTGACAATGATTAATTATTTCCACAAGTTACCAAGTCTCTACCAATCAGATACCTATTTAATATTCCTTAAGCTTTTCATGACAAAGTTTTTAGCTGTCATATCAGTATGGCAAAATAACAAAATGTTTTATTTAAATTAAACAAATGTACACAGTATCAACTATGTTTTGCAAAAATCAAATAGCCCCTGTTCTCAAGAAACTTACATTCTATTTTCTTCCTCAATCTCCTCCCCCATCCACTGAGAAGCCAAAAAATATGATAGCCATTATATATATATGTGTGTGTGTGTGTGTGTGTGTGTGTGTGTGTATGTGTGTGTGCGTGTGTGTATACATATATATATATATATATGAATTCATTCAAAACTATTTCTATATTAGTCATGTTGCAAAAAAAAAATTTAAAAAGGTAGAGTCAAGATGGAGGATTAAGGGCAGCCACCTAGCTGAATTCTCCCAACATTCACCTTCAAATAATTTTAAAATAATTCCTTGAATCAGAGGGATAGGGTAAAAGGAGAAAGAGAATAGACTAAACATGTGGGAGAGATAGGATAGAGGGAAATATAGTTAGTCTTTCATATTATGACTATTATGGAAGTGTTTTGCATGACTGCACATATGTAATCTACATCAATCTGCTTACCTTCTCAATGGGGGTAGGGACCAGGAAAGGAGAAAAGGAGAGAATTTGGAACTCAAAATTTTGAAAATACAATGTTGGATTTTTTCACATGTAACTGGGTAAAAATAAAATACTAAATAGATTGATAAATTTTTAAAAATCACTTCACATATTTATAAATGCTTTGTAAGTAAATCAAATATTTCCCTAAAAATATAATAATTCCTTAAATCAAATTTTAGAGTGGCAGAGTTATTTTTCCAGGCTAAGAAAACGTAAGAGATAGAAGTCTATAGCACTGGGGTAATGGTCTGTCCCGAGCCCAAACAGGAGATGGTGGTGCTACAGCAGCAACTTTGGGAATTCTCAGCCAAGAAAAAGTGAGGAAGTCAGAAAAATTGCTCAGAAAGAGATTACAGGGGATTCTTTGCTGCTACTGGGTACAGTTGGGACTGATTGTCAACTCTACTGTGCATACAAGTTCTGGGTTCCAGTTCCAGGGTCAAAAGGAGCACTGGGGGTCAGTCACAAAGAAGCAGGGACCCTAATTGCAGTTCTGAGGCAAAGAAGAGTGATAGCCTCTGCAGCCACAGGGGACCAGAGTTCTTTCCTTGGTAAAAACCAGAGCATAGATCAGTATAGCAGTAACCATACCTCTCCCAGGATCACACTACCTTAGAAGCACCAAAAATTTGCAGACCCCCAGAAATAGCTCTGAAAACAACAGCTTGAACCTTGGAATAGTACCTCTCTACCCACAGATGCCCAACTTTAACATAAAGTTCAAAGTCAACAAATAGGCTGGGAAAATAAACAAAAACAAACAAACAAAATGCATTCGAACATAAAAAACTGCTACAGTGACAAGGAATACCAAGACACAAACTGAGAAGATAAAGTAAAAAAAACTGCTACCAAAAAAACCTCAAAGAAAAATGCTCATTGAACCAAGCCCAAGAAGAATTCCTAGAGGAGTTAAAGAAAGAGAACAATGGTAGAGGAAAAAATGGGGAAAGAAATAATGAAAATTATAAAAATTATGAAAAAGAGAATTAATAACTTAGTAAAAGTTAACTTTTACAAAACACTTAACTGAAAAAAAATCTTAACAAAAAAGAATTGGCCTAATGATAAAAGAGGCCCAAAATTCACTGAGGAAAATAATTCCTTAAAAATCAGAATTGGGCAAGTAGAAGCTAATGACTCTGTTTGAAATCAAGAAGCAATCAAAGTAAAAAAAATGAAAAAAAGAAGAAAATGTAAAATATCTCATCAGAAAAACAACTGACCTAGAAAATAGACTGAGGAAAGATAATTTAAGAATTATTGGACTAGCTGAAAGCCATGATCAAAAAAAAAATAAGAGCCTAGACATCTTTAAAAAATAGAATTAATTAAAAGAGATAATCAGGAAAATGACATTTTGCTAAAAAAAAAAAAGGTACCATAGACAATGAAGTAATATCATGAATTTTTACATTGAGATTCTCTGATAAATACCTCATTTATCAAATATACACTGAGTATGGAACTGAGTCAAATTATAAAAATAGAAACCATTCCAAAGTTGATAAATGGTCAAAGGATATAAGCAGGAAGTTTTCAGACAAAGGAATCAAAGCTATTTATAATCATATGAAAAGAAAAATGCTCTAAATATTTATTGATTAGAGAAATACAAACTAAAACCACTCTGAGGTACCACCTAACACCTATGAGAAATGGCAAATGCTGGAAGGGATGAAGGAAAAATAGGTGCACTAATGAGCTGTTTGTTGATGGAGTTGTGAACTGGTCCAATCATTCTAGAGGACAATTTGGAATTATGCCCAAAGGGCTATAAAACTATATATACCCCTTGACCCAGTAATACCACTACTAGTTCTGTATTAAAAAGAGATAAAAGAAAGGGGTAAAAAGACCTTTTTGAACCAAAATATTTATAGCAGATATATATATATATATATATATATATCTTTTTATAGAAGATATATATATCTTTTTATAGAAGATATATATATCTTTTTATAGAAGATATATATATATATATCTTTTTATAGAAGATATATATATATCTTTTTATAGAAGATATATATATATATCTTTTTATAGAAGATATATATATATCTTTTTATAGAAGATATATATATATATCTTTTTATAGAAGATATATATATATATCTTTTTATAGAAGATATATATATATATCTTTTTATAGAAGATATATATATATATATTTATAGAAGATATATATATATATATATATATATATATATATATATATTTGTGATGGCAAATAAATGGATATTGAGGGGATGTTAATCAGTTGGTGAATGACCAAACAATTATAGAGTGTTATTGTGTTATAATAAATGACAAGGGGAGGAAGACTTGGCAAGCAGGGGACCCCTCAAACAAGATGGAATTAGATAGGACTGGGGCATGTGGGCACCCCCTCCCCAATTTCCCCCAGGTTTGAATCCCTCCCCTCCAATCAGTGTTAGAGCCCTGATCTACACCCTCTCCCCACAGTGACTTTACCTGGTGATCATTATTCTGACCTCTGTCAGTAAATGACATTTCTGACAGAAAAAATAAAGAAATTATAAGGGGGTGGTTTCAGAAAAAAACCTATGAACGGATGTAAAGTGAAGTGAAAAGAATTGGGAAATCATTGTACATAGTAACAGCAACATTTTAAAGATGATCAACCATGAAAGACCTGGCTACTCTGATCAATATAATAGTCCAAGACAATTCCAAAGGACATATGATGACAAATGCTGTCTACCTCCTGAGAGAGAACTTATGAACTCTGAGTACAAATATAATTTTCTCACTTTCTCCATTTTTTGAAATATGACTAATTTAGAAATGTTTTTGCATAATTTCACATGTGTAATTGATATCTTGCCTGCCTTCTCAGTGGGTAGGGGAGGGGAGGAAGAGAATTTAAGACTCAAAATTGAAAAAGAAAATAATTTAAAAATAAATAATAAATTTTAAAAGGAAAAAGGAAAAAATAAAGTGAAAGAAAACATGTTTTAATCCGCACTCAGAGTTAATCAGTTCTATTTCTGGGGGTGGATAGGATTTTTAACCATGAGTCCTTTGGAATAGTAATGGCTTATTGCTTCGATGAGAGTGAAGCTAAGGATTTTAAAAGATAGATGTGAGAAGGCAGTCCTTTGCAGGAATGAGGGACAGCATGTGCAAAGACACAGAGATGGAAGATCACATATCAAGTTTGCGAAATAGCTTTACTTAGTCTGGCTGGAATTCACAGCATGTGAAAGGAAAGAATGTGAAATGTCTGGGAAGATAGGTGAGAAATAGTGGAGAACTTTAAATGCCAGGCTGAGACCCTTCTCTCACAAAACTATGTGAAGTAGGTGGTGTGAATATTATTATCCCCATTTTTCAGATGCAGGAACTGAGAGACAGAGTGCTTAGAGCTCTAAATCTAGTGTTCTTTCCACTGTACCATCATGGGGTGGCAAAATGAACACTGATAGAGTCACAATGGACTGCTTTGATTTGTAAGAATAGGCAACAAAGAGGAGATCAGAAGGAATCTGCTATAATAATATAGGGATGAGATATGGAGGTCTATATATATGGGGAGTGAGGATGAGAGAGGTCTTATATGGACAGAAAAGAATCCATGTGAGAAACATTATGAAATTATTTGGCAATGTTTAGGATTCAAAATGCAAAAAGGAGAATCAGTGTATTGAAAGCATACTTTACTTCCTAACAAACACTGAGGCCAGTGTCTCCCATTGTATCCTGGGCCATCTCTAGTCATCCTAATGAATATCTGGTGCCTAGATCCAGAGGACTGTGGAGGAGAAAGTGAGGCTGATGAATTTGTGTAGCCCTGCCTTACTCAAATCAAAGTCAACTGTAAGTCAAATCATGTCATCATTTTGCTCATTTGATTTCAAAAACAAAAGACAAACAGAACAACAACAACAAAAAAAAAACACTGAATAGAAAATGTAGGGAGATTAATGAAGAAATCAATCAAAAACACTTTTTAGGTGGAGCCAAGATGGCAGAGTAGAAACAGCTGGTCCAAGCCACTCTGCCCCCAGATTCCCCCCAAACTATGTAAAAGGGGACTCTGAACAACTTCTGGAGCCCCAGCACCCACAGAACAACATAGAGAAGCTAACCTCCCGCTGAGGACAGCCCAGCAGCCCTGCAGGAAGGACCAGTGCAGCAGTCTGGGAGCAGGCAGCATGCAGTGAAGCCGAGCCGAGCTGAGCAGAGCCCAGGTCCCCGTGAGCCAAGGTTTTAGCCCCAGGGCAGCAGGGCCAGCAGCCAGGTGGAGGAACCCCAGAACACCAGCAGCTGTGGCGATTCCAGAATTATCAACATAGACATGCCTAGGACAAAGTAAGAGGTTAGTGCCCTATGGATTTTGGGACCAGTATTTGGGGAATGCGTCGGCTCCCTCCACTGGGGGCTAGAAGCCACTGAGGAGACACGCCATTTTGTAGTTTTCAGAGGCAGCTCCAGCTCCTGGCCTGCAAAGGGTAGGGAGATCCAGCTAGCAGTCTTGGGGGCTAATCGCTCTTGCTTTAACCTCCCTGGATCTGGATTGTGATCTAGGGTGGAAGTCGTGGGTGGGTTTACAGCTTGCCAGAAACAGAAGTTGCCCCCCACACGTTCGGGACGAAAATTCCTCTATCTGGCCTTAAGGCCATAGTGTGGCAACAAGCCCAAAAGTCAAGTAATTAAGTGGCAACATGCCAAGGCGAAGGAAACAGAAAAATGCAACCCTAGACTCTTATTTTGGGGGCATAGAGTGGGAAAAGGACTGTAAGGTCAGAAGTCCTGCTCCAAAAGCCCCAGGGGAAAGCATGAGTGGGTTGCAGGCCATAGAGGATCTTAAGAAGGACTTTAAAAATCAAATAAGAGAAGTGGAGGAAAAATTGGAAAGAGAAATGAGCAGGATGCAGGAAAAGTATGAAATGACGGTCAACAGCCTGACTGAGGAAAACAACACCTTGAAAAAGTAGACTAACTCAAATGGCAAAGAAGGCCCAAAAGGGCAATGAGGAGAAGAATGCCTTAAAAAGTCGAATTTGCCAGATGGAAAAAGAATCTCAAAAGTTCACTGAGGAGATTCATTCCTTCAGAGTTAGACTGGAGCAAATGGAAGCTAATGACTTTATGAGAAATCAAGATGCTGTTAAGCAGGTCCAAACAAACGAAAGATTAGAAGGCAATGTGAAATATCTCATGGGAAAAACCACTGACCTGGAAAATAGATCCAGGAGAGACAATTTAAAAATTATATATATATATATATATACACACACACACACACACACACATATATATATATATATATATATATATATATATATATATATATATATATATATATATATAAAATTAAATATAGCTGAAAGCCATGATCAAAGAAAGAACCTAAAAATCACCCTTCAAGAAATTCTCAAGGAAAATTGCCCTGATGTTTCAGATCCAGAGGGCAAAATAGATGTTGAAAGAATCTAGAGATCACCTCCTGAAGAAGATCCCAAAAAGAAAACTCCCAGGAATATTATAGCCAGGTTCCAGAATCCCCAGATCAAGGAGAAAATACTACAAGCAGCCAGGAAGAAACAATTTCAATATTGTGGAAACACAATCAGAATAGCACAGGACCTGGCAGCTTCTACACTGAGGGATTGAAGGGCATGGAATATGATATTCCAGAGGGCAAAAGAACTGGGAATGAACCCAAGGGTCACCTACCCAGCAAAACTGAGTATTTTGTTTCAGGGGAAAATATGGTCATTCAGTGGAATAGAGGACTTTCAAGCATTCTTGAGGAAAAAACCAGAATTGAATAGAAAATTTGATATCCAGACACAAGAAGGAAGAGATGCCTGAGAAAGTAATCAGGGTAAAGAAATCAAAAGGAACTTATCAAAGTTGAACTATTTACATACCTATATGGAAAAGTAATAATTGTGACTGATGATATCTTTCTCACTATGAAAATAATGGAAGAAGGGTGTGTGGTCATATGAATACATAGGTGAATGTGTGCGTATATGGTTACAGTTATATATGGATAGAGGGCATAGGTTGAATTTGTTGGGAAGGGAGAATACTCAAGGGATGAAATTATGAGGTGAGAGAGGAAAGTGGCAAGAGGAGATGGGGAGAGACAGGGTAGGGTAAACTATCTCATGTAGAAGAAGCAAGGGGAAGTGGTTGCAAGGGAGGAGGAGAATAGGAAGGCAAAAAAGGCTAAACCACATTCTCATTGAATTTGGTTCAGGGAGAGAATGACATACACACTAAATGGGATATCTCAACCTGCAGCAGAATAGGGGGAAGAGGGGTGTGAGGGGGGATGATGGATAGGAGGGTATCCTTGGGGGGAGGGGAGGTTGGAAGTACCCACTATAGAAGAGGGACAGGATCATGTAGGGAATGGACCAGGTGGGGGGTGGGATGAGTGGGAGGGAATTATAAGCAGCCTTGTACAATATATCTACTATGATAATGTTTTGCATAGCTAGACATGTACAACATATACTGAATTACTTATCTCCCCAGAGGGAATGGGTGACAAGGGAGGAAGGAAATGGATATGAAATTCGAGGTCTCAACATTAAATGTTTCAAATATATATAAATACTATTATTGATACTCTTTTGCTTATAATTGGGAGATAAGATGTGCAGGCATTGGGGCACAAAGATTCACCTTGCTCTAATGGAAAAGTGGAAGGGGGTATGGGAGAAGGTATGGGAGAGAGCAGATTGCAGGAAGCGATATCTTGTGGGACTCCTATTCTGGGAGGGTGGGTAGGGGAATGACGGGGGGAAAATGATTGTAACTCAAAATCTGGCGGAAATGAATGATGTAAAACAGAAGTTAATAAAGCATTTGTTTAAAAAAAACACTTTTTAAACACCTATTATGTGCCAGACACTTTGCTCAACATTGGGGATATAAAGAAAAAAGAAAAATAATTTCTGCCCTGTTGCAGGAGTTCTTAACTTGGGATCTATGGTTAGATTACAGGTGGTCTGTAATTTAATATATATGTATATATATTTTAATAACTGAATTTTAATAAATATTTTATATAATATATTTATATAACATAATAATTCAACATTTAATTTAATATCAATTATTTAATATTAATTAACATTAACAATTTAAAATTTAATTTAAATATAATATGATATAATAATTTAATATGATCTTCTGTATTTTAATTTAGGCAGTTAAAACATTATTCTGAGGAGTCCAGAGGCTTTACCAAACTGCCAAAGGAGTCTATGACTCATAAAAGGTTAAGAACTCTAACCTATGGAGTTTGGGAAAGTGGGGTCCCTGCAATGGGTTTTAGGTATATGGCCTTATGTGAACTTAGGAAATTAGCATGAACTAAAAGAAATTTCTAACTCCACATCTGAAGTCACACTAATGAAATCATAGGTCTAACCCCTATCACACCCTCCCTCTCAACATCAGGCAGTTATACAGAACCAAGAACCTTAGGACTAAGGAAAATATAATTAAATAAATAGACTATCTTATCCTCAGAAACTCTGTTAGTTTTACTGGTTACTTGTCTGGGTATGTTGTTATTTGGGAATGGATTAAAATGACATCAGTCTCCTCACTTGTCAGGGTGAGGCTTTCTAATTACTATGCTACAGTAAATAGTAGCAAAGGGCAGCAGATTAAGGGGCAAAGATGCTAAATAGCTGAAGTTTAGCTCATGGTAGCAGAGAAAAAAAGGAATAAGGAGATCAACAGAGAGGTCTAGGAAAAGTGACGATCTGGAAAGCAGGTATATGATGCGAAGGCAGAGATGAGACACCCAACAAAAAGCAGGGCAGTCATATCAACAGAGGACACTGTAGTTCTGCATCATCAAATCTGTTATCCTAATTTTGCATTCACACCAGTCACATGTTTTCTACATGTATGTATCTTCCAGCTACTTGGCCACCTGGGTTCTTGATATCTACCTCTTCACTCAGGTTCCCTGGCAACACACATTCCTTATGTGGACACCCTTCCCCACTGATGATGTGATAATTGATGGGAGAGTGTATACTATGTGCTGATGAAAGATATTTTCTTATCACATTATTTGCTATATGATTTGCATAAATGTCTTTTGGTTTGAATTAATGAACTGCCTTCTAGTTTCCTGCTAAATGTGTGTGTGTGTGTGTGTGTGTGTGTGTGTGTTTGTGTGTGAATTGATAACCACAAAACAAATGAAAATGAATGTTTGGGAAATTATACAGACGTAGCTTGAAGAAAAGATATAAGCAGACATCTCCACTCCTTTGCAGAGTCGGCGATGTTCACAGGTTTGGAACATTGTCCATATTGTATGTTAATTTCAGATTTTTTCAATGTATTAATGGATTTTACTGAATCTTTTTCTTTTTTTCATTTTTTCCTTTCAAAAATGCTTTATCATAAGGGATGACTTTCAAGGAGTATAAAGGGCAGGGATACAGAAGAAAACATAGATAATGTGAAAACAAATATGATCAACAAAATATATTTATAAAAATGAAATATATTGGTGAGAAGCTACTGTTTTTAATAGAATGTGACCCTGATACAAAGTTAGTGCCTTTCTCTGGTGCTACACTGAAATAATCTCAAAACCATTATTCAACCCAGGCCTCCTAGATTTCTCAGTTAGAATCCTAACACAAGAATAATAAGTTACAAAGATAATTTTTTCTCTATAAAAAAGCTTATGAGAAAGTAGTTTTAGGTTTGAAATACTCTTTCCTTCCAAGTTACAGGATCACAAGCATTGTACTCCAAATGGCTAAATTTCCTTGCTTTGGGGGGGTGGGGTAGGGCTGAAAAGAATAAGAGAATCTTTCTGTGTCTCTCTCAGTCTCTCTCCTTATTATCCAAAGATCAACCTAAATCATATGTTAACTCTAAGATTGGCTGAAAAGTAATGACATTTTTGGCTATAGCAGCAGCTAAAGACCAGGTAATAAATTATAAAGAGGTTGCAATCTGTATTAGTGAAGGAGTAATAAAAGGAGACCAATAAAAGGACAGTTCCTAAGTGGGTTAAGTGTTAAATAGACTGATAAGTAACTATAGATATAATTATATTTAAGCAGTAGGGTACTCCATTCATCATTCATTTTTTTCAACAAACATTTGTTTAGCATCCACTAAATGCAAAGTATTATTAGAAGCACTGGAAGAGATAGGTTTTAAAAGATGTGGTCCCTACTATGATGGAGATTACAAGTTAGTAGAGAGATAAGATACAAACACAGATAATCCAGGGACTGCTATTTTCTTGTGAACTACATTCCTCCCAAACCTATGTGGAACATAAACAATAACACATAAGGACTATACTGTAGTTTAGATGCCAGTTGAAATGCAGCATACCTGGTATAAGCATGAACTCTTGTGAGATATATGGAACACAGGAATATTTGGGCAAAGTACTGAAATAGAAAAGAAAAATAGAAAGAACATGGAAAGGGTGGCTAGGCAGCACAGTGAATAGAGCACCAGCCCTGGAGTCAGGAGGACCTGAGTTCAAATCTGGCCTCAGACACAACACAAAAACTAGCCACGTGACCTTGGGCAAGTCACTTAACCCCAACTGCCCTCCAAAAAGAAAAAAAAGAAAAGAAAAGAACGAATATGGAAGCTTCCTCACAGCTAAATCTAACCCCTATTCCTATTAATAGGGGCTTTCTGTGAGCTATGTGGGTCTAGGAAGTCATCTTCCATTCAACATATTTTCATATATGGACTCAGGAGCATCGCTCACTAATTCCCTCATTGGTCCAATATCACAAACCCTGCCAAGTAGTCCATTAGACGCTGGATTATGAGTAGTGGCTACTGGAGCCGGATAATGATAATGTTCAGGACTTTGTGAGAATGGTAGGAAATGATATTGCCCTCTTCTTAGTTTAACAAAGAGCACCAAGGCTCCCCAGAGCGTTTTCATCTTTTGCACAGGATATCGTTGCTAATGTTTCCAGCTAGGATCAGGGTTCCCTGGAACTAGGCTAGTTTCAAGATTTTAACAGTCAATACAGAGCAATGGTTTCTTTTGATCATAGTAAATGCTAATAGTTCTAGCACTTGGGAAGGAATTCTGGCTGTGCCTCCACCTAGAAGTTATAGTTTATTCTGTAGATCCTTTAGGTGGATCCTTGTAGGCTAGTTTTGAGAATAATGTGTTAAGACATAGTCTACTCCTGGGCAAATTTCCTAATGTCCCATCGTATAGGTAGACACACTAATATATGGAGTTCTGTACTAAAGGCCCTGAATGATTGTTAGACTGTTTACTGGAGCAGCTCCATGATTTAAAGGCTTGAGATTGTCATCAGAACGTTAAGTGTTAATTCAGGCCAAGAATGAATAAGCTTGGGAATATTTGTTCTTTATATGAGCTTATGACCTCTTGTGCCAGAGAGAGTCTTTCTGAAGTCTGGCCAGGGCCATAAAGAGTAAATTCCTATATCTATGAGGCTAGGTCCAAAAATAGCCAGATGGCAAGTCAGATTCTCTTCTTTGTTTTCTCCCTCCTTTACCTCTTTGCTAGTTACAATGCTTAAAAATCCCAACGTATATTTCTGGTAGCAGAGGTTACTATAATTTGCTTTCACACAGTCACAACCCTGGAACCATTCAAAAGATAAAGTACATCTCTAATACACATTAGACTTGAGACTCTGCTTGTACAAAAGGGGAAATGTAAACAGCCATGTTAGGAGGTGGCATACCACCATTCCAATTTGGATGAAGCCTTAGAGGAACACAGGGGTCTCTTTTGTCCCTAGTCATCCTGAGGCTTTTTTGAACTGCACAAAATATTCTTTAATATACTTCTTGTGGATAAATAAACCTTGTGTATGGATTTTTCTACTCCTTTTCCTAGTATAGAAAAAGAGTTATGACATAATCTGTTATTTGGAGAGATTTTTGCCAACACATTTATTGTAAAGGTTGAGAAAATGGATCAAGTCTCCTCATTTTCAAACTCCTAGAACTCAGGCAGAGAGTCCTCATCCAAATTTAATTAGTGAATGGCTATAATCCATGCAATTACTAAGGCTCCTAGAAAACACAGGGACATGGATTAGGATCTCAGCAAACAAAAACCAGAGACTGGTCTGGGGAAGGAGCCAAGGTTTATCCAGAATGCCAAAATCAAAGAGCTTGAGATGGGTTCTGGAGTAGATATTTCAAGCTAGGGAGGTCTGCATGAGATTAGTAACTAAACTAGAATGATTATTCGATTCAAATGTCTTCCACCAAGTTTCACTTGATTTTAGCAAAATTGTACATGTCTCATGTCTGGCATGACAAAGTTTTCATGGGTTAGATGTACCATATTACCCTCTTAACTGAGCCCCTTTCAGATAGCTGTATTCATGTGGAGATGCTTTTGTAAAGGTAAATTCACTCCTATGTCAGCTACTTAGGATATTCTTTGCCTTCCTTGGAAGAAAGCAAACATTTACTAAGCACTTGCTCTGGGCAGACACTCTATTACATGCTTAACAAATGTGATCTCTTTTAATCCTCCCAACAACCCTTGGAGGTGGGTGCTATTACTATCCCCACTTTACAGTTGAGGAAACTGAGGAAGACTGGGGTTAACTTGCCTAGAATTCCACTACTGGTGTTTTCCCGATTCCAGGCCAAGCATTCTATCCCCTTTGTCACTTAACTGCCTCTTGCCTTCTCTTATATTGGCAAACTATAAAGATGTCAGTTCACTTTTGAACTTTGATAACGTAATGTACAAATAGGGACAGACATAGGCTCAGATGAACCTTTTTGTTCTTAATGCCCAAATCAAATTGACTTTCTGTATGAAAAACTGAGAAGAGCATTGATTTCTCCCTGGATATCTCCAACAGCTATCTCTCTGAGGGCAGAAAAACATCATGCCCAACAATGTTCCTTTATCACATAAATGCACTCTTCCAAATTTGGTCCTCTGTGAAACCTCCCACTTTAGGTGTTTACCATAAGTACACAGGCCACCTTGTGACACAATAACAACTTAAGCCACAGCAAGGATACACAAAATGTCTGAGTACTAAGTACTTCATGTGGGGATGACCTGCTGAACCCAGTATTCTGCTCTCACCCACTTCTACTTTCCGTGAATTATCCCTAATTTGTACAGAAAAGCCAGTGTAACGCAGTTGTTCCTTTGACATTACATAAAGTTGGCATTTTCCCCAAACACAACATAATGCACATTTGAGACATTTGCCAGGTGTGTTTTCTCCTCAGAAGCAGACAAGAGGGAGGAAGCATCTTTAAAAGCAAGTTAAATGAATGAGTCAGCCGCAGTTTCGGTGTCTTTTAACATGATGTAAATTTTGTTTCTCTGGGTGAGTTTATACCAAAAGGAAAAGTCTACTGGTCAAAGTGGAATGATAACTAAACCTGATGGAATCTCTCTGCTTTCACTCATTTTAACATGATTTATTATATTTTTATTTTCAACAATTTCAAATTTTCATTGCAATAAACCTCCAAAATCAGTAAGTTGCAAATGAAGATTCTGAAATACATACTAGAGCTATGGGATCTTCATGTCTGGCATAACTGAGCAGTCAATTCAGTCCAGGGCCTGTTATTCTCCCATATAAAATGAGAGAAGTGCACTCAATGACTCTGAAGACTTTTCTAGCTATAACTTGACAATGGCATATGAATTATTTTTGGGTTGGGGAGAGCTACCATTTATCCAATCACATGTTAGGAAAGAACATCATTGTTATAGGAATGTAAATTTTTAAGATCTTCCTTGCCCCCAGGTTAAGTGCACCTGGAGCCTGTGGTGGGAGGCTTGTTTTTCAGGAAATACTTTGTGATTGGCCAGTGGGTCAAGAGGGTTGCTACATTCTCCCAGCCTGGAGAAAGCTATATAAACTATGATGTGAGACTTTGTTTTGGGGCTCACTTTGAGAAGTGTTGTGTGATTTGACCAGATGAGACTCTGGGCAGCCGTTGAGAGCCCCCTGGCTTTGAAAACCCAGATGTTGATGCTTCCCTTTCTGGTAATTGTGACTTGGTATGGACGTAATGGTTGGACAGTTGAAGGTCTGTCTGCTTGAAATATTTCTGTCTGTAAACTCTGAAGGTCGGGGTGCTGACCTTTTTCCCTTGAACTAGGTAAATGATATGTTTGATTGATTAGAGCAAGACTGTTAACCCATTTTGAGTTGCTTTCCTTTAGAAAAGCAGATCTAAGAACCTGTGTTGGCAGCCACCCTGGGGATGCTGGGGTGCTTGCTGCAACAATCATGTAGAGAGAAGACCCAAACTATAAGAGGCAGACCAGAAGAAATCTCCTGATGAGATCTACACATGAACTTTATACTATTTTTATGCATACCTCTTTGGAAATTATATGATTTCATTACAGGAATACATGTCTCTTTCAACAACACCACCCCAATACCACCATGAGGAGCAGTCTGAAGAAAAGTATCAGAGGGGGCGGCTAGGTGGCGCAGTGTGTAGAGCGCCAGCCCTGGAGTCAGAAGGATCCAGCCTCAGACACTTAACACACACAAACAAAAAAACCTAGCCATGTAACCTTTGGACAAGTTACTTAACCCCAATTGCCCTCCAAAAGGCAAAAAAAGAAAAAGAAAAAAAGAAAAGTATCAGAAAAACCTGGGTTCAAGGTCTTTCCTCTGACAAATACTTATTCTGTCACCCTGGACAAGTCATTTACCTTCTCAGTGGCCTAACAATCTTCTAAGATTACAAATTGTAGAGGATGATAAAAATCTCATACAGAGTTCCTCTTAGCAATGAAATCATGGGTCCAATCCAAAATTAAAATACTTCCCATAAAGTTAGCAAACTCTTGATATCATCTATTTCTAGCTGGAGTGTCCTGAGGGAAAAAGAGAAGCTACTATCTAGAAAGGGGTGGGCACTGGTGGCAGGAGAAATAGGTATATAAAGAAAGTATTCTCTAAGAGCTTGAAGGAGTGTCAGGCATTATCAAGGTTAAGGAGTCTAATAACGAGAACAGAGCAAAGAGCTCAGAGTAAGAGCCAACCAACCCCATTGGCTCCCTATTGCCTTTAAGATAAAATATAAAGGCTTCTATTTAATTTTTAAAGTCCTTTATAAGCCAACCCCAACCTATGTTTCCCACCTCAATGGACATCATCCCCTTTCTTTCTGTTGCATATACATAACTCTATCTCCTGTCCCTAAACCTTTGTACTACGTGAACCTTCCCCAAATCTGAATGCACTCTCCTCATCGTCACCTCACAGATTCCCTTTATTATTTCAAGATGCAACTAAATCACCATGTTCTCCATGAAATTTGATTTTTTTTTTTACCACTACAACTGCTAGCACCCTTCCTACCAAACTTTCTTGTCTTTATCTATTTAGTATTTATTTATATTTGTTCTCTCTAGATTTATTCTGCATATATTTCTATACAGGATCTGTGTGTGTGTGTGTGTGTGTGTGTGTGTGTTTCTCCTTGGTTAGACTGAAAATTCCTTGAGTGTAGGCATTGTTTCAAACTTTGTATTTTTATCTCTGATCCTTAGCAATGTACCTGACGTATAATAGGTATTTAATCAATGTTTATTGGTTAACTAATTATTTTAGGCTCATCCCTCTGTCCTGACACAGATGGGGAAAAAACTACCCTTTTATGATAGGTTTTTTAAAAACTAAATTAACCTATTGTTTGACTGGCTCAAGCCAATTATTTTGGGATCCTGTAGATATAGCCTTAAGTTTAAAATATTCATGTGTGAACTTCTGGGAGCCAAGATGGCAAAGTAAGGAATAAATCACCATAACTCTCACATATTCACCTCCAAAGAACCACAAAATAGCACCCCCTAACAAGTCCTGAAACAGCAAAACCAGCAAAAATGATCAGGCAAGACAATTTTTTACCCCAATAAACTTGGAAGATCATCAGAAAAAAGGTCTATCTCACTCAGGTAACAGGAGAATGAAGTCCGGAACTGGAAGTATCCCAGTAAGGCAGCAGAAAGCCCCACCTCAAGAAGCCAATGGGAGATTCTAAGCCCCAATCTAGTGAAGCAACTAAATGCCAACACCAGCTCCTCCCCACACCAATAATGTGACTCAGAATAGGAAGAAGCAGACTCCAGCTATGAGAAATACCAGATACTTCAGCATATCCCCAGGCAAATAGGCAACCTCCAGTGGCCAGATATCCACATGCTTCAGTGACATGCCACCAGCCTCAGCACATACCAGACACTAACACTAGGATCCTGGCTCAGCATCAGATAAGCTGCCAGAGCCTTTTGACCTCCAGTAGTGCCAACCAACCCCTACCCACACCCACTCAGTGCAGCACCAGACATGAGGACAACAGGGTCCTCTGTGGGCTTCAGGGCAACAGCACTGCAGCACCAATTAAACAGCCTAAAAACCCTGGCACAAGAAACCTGAGTCACTGCCCCTCCCTCTCCAGGACCAGAGATCAAATTTTAAAGATATTTAAAAAGGTAAAAAAAAGATGAATAATAATAAAAAACAAACAAACAGAAAAAGAACCTGCCCATAAAAAGTTATTATGGTGACAGGGAAGATCAAGACACAAACTCAGAAGAGTACAACAATGTCAAAACTCTTACTGGCAAAGCCCCAAAGAAAAAGGTCTAACATCCAGGAAGAACTCCCATGGAAGGGCTCAAAAAGGAGCTAAAAATCATACAACAGAAGGGGAAGGAAAATTGGGGAAAGAAATGAGAATGATGTGGGGTGGCTAAGTGGTGCAGTGAGTAGAGCGTCAGCCCTTGAGTCAGAAGGACCTGAGTTTGGATCCGGCCTCAGACACTTAATGCACACACAAACAAAAACCTAGCCATGTGACCTTGGGCAAGTTATTTAACCCCAATTGCCCTCCAAAAACAAAAACAAAAAAGAAATGAGAATGATGCAAGAGAATTATGAAAAAAAAAAGAGTCAACAGCCTGGAAAAAGAAAACAACTGCTTAAAAAAGCAGAATTGGCCAAATGGGAAAGGAGATACAAAAATCCAATGAAGAAAGTAACTCCTCAATAAGTGTAATTAGCCAAATGGAAAAGGATGTACAAAAACTAACTGGAGAAAACAACTCTTTAAAAGTTAGAATTGGGTAAGTGGAAGCTAATGACTCCATAAGACACAATGACCCAATCAAACAAATTCAAAAAAATGGAAAAAAATTGAAGAAAATGTAAAATACCTCATTGGAAAAACAACTGACCTGAATAATAGATACAGGAGAGACAATGTCAAAATCACTGGACTACTTGAAAGCGATAATCAAGAGGAGGATGTGGGCAGCATCTTTCAAGAAATTATCAAGGGAAACTGCTCTGATATTCTGGAACCAGAGGGCAAAATAGGCATTGAAAGAATCCACCAATCAGCTCAGTAAAGATATCCCAAAATAAAAACTCCAAAGAACATTATAGCCAAATTATAGAACTATCAGGTTAAGAAAAAACACTGTAAGTGGCCAAAAAGAAACAATTCAAATAGCAGGGAGCCATAATCAGGATTATAAGGGATTTAGCAGCTGTAACATTATAGAATTGGAAGTCATGGAATATGATATTCCAGGAAGCAAAGGATTTAGAACTACATTAAATTAACCACAATACTTCAAGGGAAAAGAGGTCATTCAATTAAATAAAAGGATTTCAAGCTTTCATAAAGAGAAGACCAGAATTGAACAAAAAGTTTTATCTCTAATATCAATACCCAAGAGAAACTTAAAAAGGATAAAAGGGAAAAGAAAACTTGGAGTTGAACTGTTTACATTCTCTTATGGAAAGATGAAACTTGTAATTTTAAAAAATTGAACCACTAATAGTACAGATAGAAGAAATATACCTAGACAACGGGTATGAATTTGAGGAAATGACATAAATAATTAAATAATGATAGAGAGGAGTACACTAGGTTTAGAAGGAAGGGAAAGGTAGAATGGGGAAAATTATTTCAAATTAAGAGGTGTAAAGGAGGCAGGGAGAGATGGAAACATAACAATGGGAATCACTTGAACCCTACTCTCATCAGTGTTGATCAAAGAGAAAATAATAAGCACAATAAGTTGAGAATATTGAAATTTATTTTACCTGAGAGGAAAGTAAGAGGGGAGGAGACTAAGTAAAGAGGAAGGAGGGGCCTGACAAAAGAGAAGGCAGATCAGGGGAGGAGGTAGACAGAAGCAAAATACCATCAAGGAAGGAAAGAACAAAATGAGAGAGAGGACACTGAAAAGAAAAATAGTCTAGAAGGAAATACACAATTAGTAACCATAGCTGTGAATGTAAATGGCACAAAACAGAAGCAGATAGTGAGTGGATCAAAAACAAGAATCTTACAATATATTACTTACAAAAACACACTTGAAACAGAGAGAGACATAGAGTAAAGGTAAGAGGTTGGAGCAGAATCCATTATGCTTCAGGTGAAGCAAAAAAATGCATGGGTAGAAATCTTTCTTTTTTTTTTTTTGGAGGGCAATTGGGGTTAAGTAACTTGCCCAAGATCACATGGCTAGGTTTTTGGTTTTTGCGTGTATGTTAAGTGTCTGAAGCCGGATCCGAACTCAGGTCCTTCTGACTCCAGGGCCGATGCTCTACTCACTGCGCCACCTAGCCGCCACCCCCTTTTTCTTGCTTTTTTTTTTTTTTTGGGAGACATGGGTAGAAATCTTGATCTCAGACAAAGTTAAGGCAAAAATAGACTTAATTTAAAAAGATAAAGAAGGAAACTACATCTTGCTAAAAGTTACCATAGATAGTAAAGTAATATCAATTCTAAACATATATGCACCAAGTGGTATAATATCCAAATTCTTAATGGAGTAGCTAAGTAAGTTGCAGGTTCATGAACAAAGAAGAGAAAGCATTAAAAAAGTAAAATAGATAATTTTTATTATATTAAATTAAAAAGCTTTTGCATGAATAAAACCAACACAACCAGGACTGAAAGGAAAGCAGAAAGCTGGGAAGCAATCTTTACACTAAGAGTCTCTGATGAAGGCCTCATTTCTCAAATACATAGCAAACCCATGTCAAATATTTATAAGAATACAGGACATTCCCCAATTGATAAATGGTCAAAAGATACAAATAGACAGTTTTCAGATGAAGAAATCAAAATTATCTATAGAACTGAAAAAATACTCTCAATCACTATTGATTAGAGAAATGCAAATCAAAACAATTCTGAAGTACTACAACATACCTATCAGATTGGCTAATATGACAAAAAAAGGAAAATGATAAATTTTGGAGAGGATGTAAGAAAATTGGGAAACTAATGCATCGTTGGTGGAGTTGTGAATGGATCTAACCAATCTGGGGAGCAATTTGGGACTATGCCTGGAGGGCAATCAAAATACCCTTTGACCCAGCAATACCACAGTTAAGTTTGTATCCCGAAGAGATTATGAAAAAAGAAAAAGGACCTACCTGTACAAAAAGCAACCCTTTTGCGGTGGTCAAATACTGGAAAGTGAGGGGATGCCCATCAATTAGGGACTGACTGAACAAGCTGTGCTATGTGAATGTAGTGAAATACTGTTGTGCAATACGAAATTATCATCAGGCAGATTTCACAAAGACCTGGAAAGGCTTCTGCTAACTGATGAAAAGTGCAATGAGCAGAATTAGGAAAACGTTGTACACAGTATCAGCAACATTGTGCAATGATCAACTATGAATGACTCAGCTCTTCTCCCAACACAATAATCCAAGACAAGTACAAAGAACTCATGAAAGAAAATGCTATCCACATCCAGATAAAGAATTGATGGACTCTGAATACAGAGTGAAGCATACTTCGTTCTCTTACTTTATTCTTCTTCGTGGATTTCCCCCTTTGATTTCTTTCTGCTTTCACAACTCTGCCTAACATGGAAATATGTTTTACATAATAGCACATGTATAACCTATATCAAATTGCCTACCATTTTAGAAAGAGGGGAGAAGGGTGAGGGAGGGAGAAAAAAATGGAAGTCAAAATCTTGTAAAAATGAATGCTAAAAATTGTCTTGACATATATTTGGGAGAAAAATCAAATGCAATTAATTTTTTAAAAAGAGTCATTTGTTTAGACCAATACATTGCAAGAGTGCATCAGCTACAGAGAATCTGACAGCACCATAGGGAGCATACTTTCTAATAGCTTAATATGTCTAGAAAAATTGCTCTAATGTATTAGCAGCAAGCAGGGTTTCCTTCAATGTCAGCTATTTAAAATTACTTTGAATTTTTACCATTGTCAAATATAGCCCACATTTTTCTATATCCTTTCACTTTACTACCATTTTAAAACAATAATGAATTTCAACAGAAAATTTCTGATGATAAAGGAAAGTAATCTTTAGGTCTATTTTAGAGGACTGGAGGTTTTTTTTTTTTGGTGGGGAAGGTCCTGAACCTTGTCATTTCATTCCTAAAATTTCAATAGTTCAAAACACAAAGAACCATAAAATTGACATTTTAATTAACTAAGCCACCATTATTTAATTATTAAGAAATATGGCATCATTAGAAGATATAAACAATTTTCAGATGAAGTAATCAAAGCTATCAATTATCCACATGGAAGAAAAAGTACTCTAACTCACTATTAATTGGAAAAATGAAAATTAAAACAATTCTGAGGTGCTAACTCAAAACTATCATATTAGCTAATAGGACAGAAAAGGAGAATGACAAATGTAGTAGGGGATATGGGAAAAATGAGACATCAATGCACTGTCAGTAGGGTTGTGAACTGATTAAAACATTCTGTAGAGCAATTTGGAACTGGCCAAAGGGCTATAAAACCATGCATACCATTTGACCTAGCAATACCATCACTAAGCCTGTATGTCAAAAGAGATTTTTAAAAAAAGGAAAAGGACTTATATATGCAAAAATATTTATAGCAGCTCTTTTTTGGTGGCAAAGAATTAGAAATGAGGGGATGCCCATCAATTAGGGCATGACTATAGAATTTGTGGTATGGGATTATGATGGAATATCATTGTGCTGTAAGAAATGATTAGCAATGGGGCAGCTAGATGGCTCAGTGAGTAGAGCGTTGGCCCTGGAGTCAGAAGGACCTGAGTTCGGATCCGGCCTCAGACACTTAAGGCACACACAAACAAAAACCTAGCCGTGTGACCTTGGGCAAGTTACTTAACCCCAATTGCCCTCCAAAAAGGCAAAAAAAAAAAAGAAGAAATGATTAGCAAGATATTCTCAGAAAAACCTGGACTTACTCATGTAAGTTACATCATGCTGATGCAAAGTGAAATGTACTATGTACAAAGTAACAGCAATATTGTAGGATGATCAACTGTAAATGATTTAGCTATTTTCAGTAATACAATGATCCAAGACAACTTTGAATGACTTAAGATGAAAAATGCTATCCCTCCCCAGAGAAAGAACTTATGGTATCTGAATATAGATTGAAACATACTTTGTTTTAACTTTATTTTTCTTGAGGGATTTTTTTTTTGGTCTATGTTTTCTTTTACATGCCTAATATGGAAACGTTTTACATGACTATACATGTAAAACCTATATTGAATTGCTTGCCTTGACATTGAATGGGGGTGGGGGGAAAGAAGGGAGAATTTTGGGAATTAAAAGTTTTAAAAACAAATGTTAAAATTGTTTTTGCTTGTAACTGGGGGAAAAGAAAGTACTAAATAAATTTTTAAAAGAAATATAATATATGTGTATGTATTTATTCTAGGGATTTGTCTGAGATACATGGAGGATCACAATGCTAGTAAATGCCAGAAATAGGATTTGAACTCAAATCTTTTTCACTTCAAGTACAGCACTCTAGGTAGTATACAATGTTGCACTCCCTTCCATTAATGATTATAAAAAAATCTATTCAGTATTTAAAGATATCAAAGTTGAACTATTTACATTCCTACATGGAAAAACAATAACTGTGACTGATGAAACCTTTCTCAGTATGAAAATAATGGAAGAAGGGCGTATGGTCATATGAATACATATGTGAATGTGTGTATATATGTTTATAGTTATACATGGAGAGAGGGCATAGGTTGAATTTGTTGGGAAGGAATGATACTTAAGGGGTGAAATTATGAGGTGAGAGAGGAAAGTGGCAAGAGGAGATGGGGAGAAACAGGGTAGGGTAAACTATCTCATGTAGAAGAAACAAGGGGAAGTAGCTGCAGGGGAGGGGAAGAATAAGAAGGCAAAAAGGCAAAACCACATTCTCATTGAATTTGGTTCAGGGAGAGAATGACATACATATTAAATGGGATATCTCAACCTGCAGCAGAATAGGGGGAAGGGGGATGAGAGGAGGGATGATGGATGGGAGGGCATCCTTGGGGGGAGGGGAGGTTGGAAGTACTCACTATAGAAGAGGGACAGGATCAAGTAGGGAATGGACCAGGTGGGGGGTGTGATGGGTGGGAGGGAATTATAAGAAGCCTTGTACAATATATCTACTATGGTAATATTTTGCATAGCTATACAGTACAACACATACTGAATTACTTATCTTCCCAGAGGGAATGGGTGGCAAGGGAGGAAGGGAATGGATCTGAAATTCGAGGTCTTAAAATTAAATGTTTCAAATATATATCAAAAAGTATTTAAAGATAGTCATGACTCCATGGGAAAGGGTGTTATAACAATTGGTTAATATTCAGAAAACCCATTGAGCTACTCAACAGAAAAGATAATCATCTAGGGATAATGAAACCCAGTTACAGAGAACAATGTGGAATTTTTAGCTTGGCATTTCTGTCATTTCACTGGAAAAAATGAAATGTTAATTTCCAATATGATTGGAATGGATTTCACTAACTATGTTAAGGGGTAAATCTTTTTTTTTTGAGGGTTTTATATTATATATTGTCCTTATTATAGCAACAGAGAAAGCTAAAATCAATAGCCCCAAATTACTCCAGAAAAATAAAAGTAAGGGGCATTTACTATAATATTGTCTGTATTATATTTTAAAAATAGCCAAGCCAAGTCATCATTATTCACATGGAAATCTCAGAGGCCTTATTTTTTTAAAGATGAAAAGCCTTAGTGAACCTCTAGTTAATATGTGCAGGAAAAATAGTATTTCTTTATTCCTATCCTCAGACAATTTAGGGCAAGGAAGTACTTCACTAATCTTGAACAGACTTCCTCTTGCTCAAGAAAGGAAGAGGGTTAGCTACATCTGCAAAGGTAATCTGGTAACCAGAGTAAATTGAAAATATAACACACATCAGCATGTAGCTGAAACTAAAGTCAACCAGTGGTCCAGACCCCAGACAAAATGAATGTGAGAGTTTTTTCCAAGTAGAAGTGGTAAAGGGCTCAAGGAAAAGAACAATTTGTTCTGAAGCAAATTTCAATGAATGAAAAATTTCTCTAAATTCCTTAAAGAAAAGGATCCAGAATATTAAGCTAAGACACAGATGCCTATAAATACCAGGGCACACAATGGTCTGAAAGCCATTTCAGATGCACCCCACAACACCAGATGCTGCTATGGGAAAACAGGTAAAACCTGGCATCCATCATTAACTCTCACAGTTATTGAGAGTATACAGTTATGAAGCCTACATGAACCAGCTTTGCAACACAACACAAAAATAAAAAATACCCTTTAGTCAGGAAAATATTTCATCAAAGTTTTTTTTTTTTTTTTAGTAAAAATAAATGTCTTGGGGGGCGGAGCCAAGATGGCGGAGTAGAAACAGCTCGTCCAAGCCTCTCTGCCCCCAGATTCTCCACAAACTATGTAAAAAAGGACTCTGAAAAACTTCGGGAGCCCCAGCACCCACAGAACGACACAGAGAAGCTAACCTCCCGCTGAGGACAGCCCAGCACCCTGCAGGAAGGACCAGCGCAGTGGTCTGGGAGCCGGCAGGCGCAGGAGCCGAGCCGAGCCCAGGTCCGTGAGCCGAGGTTTTAGCCCCAGGGCGGCCACAGCAGCCGGCTGGAGGAACCCCAGAACACCAGGAACTGTGGAGACGCCAGAATTATCAACATAGACTTGCCTAGGACAAAGTAAGAGGTTAGTGTCCTATGGACTTTGGGACCTGTATTTGGGGAATGCGTCAGCTCCCTCCCCTGGGGGCTAGAAGCTGCTGAGGAGACAAGCCACTGTGTAGTTTTCAGAGGCATTTCCAGCTCCCAGCCTACATGGGGAGATCCAGCGATCAGTCTTGGGGGGTAATCGCTCTTGCTTTAACCTCCCTGGATCTGGATTGTGATCTAGGGTGGAAGTTGTGGGTGGGTTTACAGCTTGCCAGAAACGGAAGTTGCCCCCCACACGTTCGGGACGAAAATTCCTCTATCTGGCCTTAAAGCCATAGTGTGGCAACAAGCCCAAAAGTCAAGCAATTAAGTGGCAACATGCCAAGGCAAAGGAAACAGAAAAATGCAACCCTAGACTCCTATTTTGGGGGCATAGAGCGGGAAAAGGACTGTGAGGTCAGAAGTCCTGCTCCAAAAGCCCCAGGGGAAAACATGAGTGGGTTGCAGGCCATAGAGGACCTTAAGAAGGACTTTAAAAATCAAATAAGAGAAGTGGAGGAAAAATTGGAAAGAGAAATGAGAAGGATGCAGGAAAAGTATGAAATGAGGGTCAACAGCCTGACTGAGGAAAACAACACCTTAAAAAATAGACTAACTCAAATGGCAAAGGAGGCCCAAAAGGGCAATGAGGAGAAGAATGCCTTAAAAAGTCGAATTTGCCAGATGGAAAAAGAATCTCAAAAGTTCACTGAGGAGATTCATTCCTTCAGAGTTAGACTGGAGCAAATGGAAGCTAATGACTTTATGAGAAATCAAGATGCTGTTAAGCAGATCCAAACAAATGAAAGATTAGAAGGCAATGTGAAATATCTCATGGGAAAAACCACTGACCTGGAAAATAGATCCAGGAGAGACAATTTAAAAATTATTGGACTACCTGAAAGCCATGATCAAAGAAAGAACCTAGAAATCACCTTCAAGAAATTCTCAAGGAAAACTGCCCTGATGTTTTAGATCCAGAGGGCAAAATAGAGGTTGAAAGAATCCACCGATCACCTCCTGAAAAAGATCCCAAAAAGAAAACTCCCAGAAATATTATAGCCAGGTTCCAGAATCCCCAGATCAAGGAGAAAATACTACAAGCAGCCAGGAAGAAACAATTTCAATATTGTGGAAACACAATCAGAATAGCCCAGGACCTGGCAGCATCTACCCTGAGGGATCGAAGGGCATGGAATATGATATTCCAGAGGGCAAAAAAACTGGGAATGAACCCAAGGGTCACCTACCCAGCAAAACTGAGTATTTTGTTTCAGGGGAAAATATGGTCATTCAGTGGAATAGAGGACTTTCAAGCATTCTTGAGGAAAAAACCAGAGTTGAATAGAAAATTTGACATCCAGATGCAAGAAGTAAGAGATGCCTGAGAAGGTAATCAGGGAAAAGAAATCAAAAGGAACTCATCAAAGTTGAACTATTTACATTCCTATATGGAAAAGCAATATCTGTGACTGATGATATCTTTCCCACTATGAAAATAATGGAAGAAGGGGGTGTGGTCATACAAATACATATGTGAATGTGTGTGTATATGGTTACAGTTATATATGGATAGAGGGCATAGGTTGATTTTGTTGGGAAGGGAGAGTACTCAAGGGATGAAATTATGAGGTGAGAGAGGAAAGTGGCAAGAGGAGATGGGGAGAGACATGGTAGGGTAAACTATCTCATGTAGGGGAAGTGGGTGCAAAGGAGGGGGAGAATAAGGAAGGCTAAAAAGGCAAAACCACATTCACATTGAATTTGGTTCAGGGAGAAAATGACATACATACTAAATGGGATATCTCAACCTGCAGCAGGATAGGGGGAAGGGGGATGAGAGGAGAGATGATGGATGGGAGGGCATCCTTGGGGTGAGGGGAGGTTGGAAGAACCCACTATAGAAGAGGGACAGGATCATGTAGGGAATGGACCAGGTGGGGGGTGGGATGAGTGGGAGGGAATTATAAGCAGCCTTGTACAATATATCTACTATGATAATGTTTTGCATAGCTAGACATGTACAACATATACTGAATTACTTATATCCCAAGAAGGAATGGGTGACAAGGGAGGAAGGAAATGGATCTGAAATTCAAGGTCGTAACATTAAATGTTTCAAATATATATATAAATACTATTATTAATACTCTTCTGCCTATAATTGGGAGATAAGATGTGCAGGCATTGGGACACAAAGATTCATCTTCCTCTAATGGAAAAGTCGATGGGGGTATGGGAGAAGGTATGGGAGAGAGCAGATTGGAGGAAGCGATATCTTGTGGGACTGCTATTCTGGGAGGTTGGGTAGGGGAATAATGGGGGGAAAATGATTGTAACTCAAAATCTGGCGGAAATGAATGATGTAAAACAGAAGTTAATAAAGTATTTGTTTAAAGAAAAAAAAATAAATGTCTTTAAAAGAACTTTTTGTTAACTTATTAAATATCAAGGTAATTTTTTCAGAGGTATCTTAATTTAGATCCGAACAGAAAACTAGAAAACAATGCCCTCTTTCTATGCCAGACTGAACAGGCAGATGCTAACATTCTTACTTGGGCACCTGGGTTCAAGGATGCATAGGACATGAAATGCTTTGCCCAAGATTGACTAAACTGAATACAAACTAATAAATTATTTTTCCCTTTTCTTTTAGTTTGCTTTCTGAACTTTTCATTCTCCTTACCCCACCCCTTTAAGTAGCATCTGCTACAACCATTTTGGAGAGCTATTTCACCTTATACAACTAAGGAGACTGAACTGTTCTGATCCTTTTATTAGTCATATATTCCAAGGAACTCAGAGAAGAATAAAGTTCCCATATATGCCAAGATATTGTGGAGCAGCATTTTCTACAGTAGTAAGTCATTGCTAAATAAATTGTGGTCCATGAATACAGTATAATGGAAAGTAAGAATGCTGTAAAAAAAACAACAACACACTAATGTCGTCAATACAGACAGGAATGGAAAGACATACATGAAGCAACATAAAGTGAAATTAATGGCAACAATATACACCATGACTCCAACCATATATGTGGAAAGAACAACCACAAAACAATCCAAAATGAACACTGCAAAATTACAAAGATGATGCAGGCTCCCAAAGAAGAGATTTCAGAAGACCCTTCTTTCCCTGCCCGCTATTCCTTTGCAGAAGTGGGAGGTCCACAGATATGACATATTGTTTATATTTGCAGATTTTTGCAATTCACATGTTTTGCTTATGGTTTTTATCTTCTTCCTTTTCTTAAAAAAATTGTCATAGGGGATAGGTTTCTGAGAGGAGGAGGGGATATGAAAGGGAAATGTGGTGATATAAAAACAAAAGATATCAATCAAAATTCATTTAACAAAATAATGTCTCCTCTAATTGCCTGTTTCCAGAAGCCAACATACCTCTTCCTTTCCACTACTTCTGTATCTCAAAACAGAAGCCTAGAATCAAGCCTAGGCCTTCTGACTTTCCCTTGCTATTCTTGCTATTCCATGTTATATATTCATGTTCCTTTCACCATTTGTTCTATGTGGAATATTTGGAGTCTCATTTTCAAAAGCAGAATAGTATATGCATTACTGGTTATAATTGAGGTGCTATTTGCTAAACAATTATATGTTTCTTTTGTTAAAAGTCCAATTGTATTAAGAAGAATAATTTTAATTTTCTGTAATCCCTTCCTGAATCAATCAATCAACAAGCATTTATTAAGTATCAACTCACATGACAGGCACTGTACTAAAATAAAGCCCTGAAATAATCTTACCTTTGTGCTTTTAATAAGCCTTACCTCTGCAAAACTTTAATAAGGTACCACTATTAATCTAGTTGCAAAGTTGAATACTACAAAAATAATTAAAACTTTCTTTGGAATTTGTCCCACAACTTCAAATTGGAAACTCCCAGATGATTTAATTTCTTCTACCAATGCAATTTGGCATCTTCTATGCAACTGACAGATTTTTCTCGTTGTCTATAATATTTATATATGACCTGCCCAGAGTTGCAAACCCAGTATTTGAAAGAGTCCGTCCTTTCTTGCTTTAAGTTCAGTTCTCAACCCTCTAAACCATATCTCCATTTATAATAGTAGTAATTTAATAAAAAAGGAAAATGATGAACAAGTGGACCCAGCAATGTGCTACTATAGAGTTTTCTCTAGGTTGACACGAATCTATCAAAATTCACTCTTTGGATATTGTCTTCAATATGAACTCATCCAACAATTATTTAGCCTACATTTGTCTATCTTTTCTCTATGAATATTATCATATATTTTTTCAAATGCCTTGCTAAAATCTTAATGAACTGTTCATACAGGATAGCTCTGATTTATCCTTTTAAAAAAGAAAAAAAAAGTCTGACATTAGTGAACCCATGTTAACTCCAAAGACAACCATTTCCTCTGAATATTCACAAATTACCTAGTCAATAAACAATTCTAGAATTCTAACAGTGGTTAGTACAACAAAAGGTATATAATAATGATCTATTGACTGAATTGTTGGCTAACTCAACTTCAAGCTTACCAAATTGCTTTCAGGATCTGCTCTTTCTCCCTCCTCAGTGGTGATCTTAGGAAGTCCACTTCTATCACTAAGCTAATATAGTGCCTTATACATAGTATTCATTGAAGATACACCTGCCTGTTTTTAGACAGATTTGTTGAAGTAGTTACATGAATTTGTGCAAATTGCATAACTTGTCTAGGCCTCAGTTTCATCATTTGTACAATAAGGAAGGCAGTATGACACAGGTGAGAGTATTGGACTTTGGAACCAGGAATTCAAAATTTGAATCTCAGCTCTTCCGTTTGTGTGAGTATGGATCAATCAGTTTCCTTTACTTAGATCCTACTTTCATTATCTGGTAAAAAAATGAAGGAATTTGAATCAATGGTATCTAAGCCCCCTTCTTCAGTGCCAAATTGATATTTACAGCACCAATGCTGACTATGAACATGCCAGCATAGTTCTGAATTGCAAAATATAAGAGACTCTCTATATAGAAGACAGAAGTAAAACATTTATTCAGAAGACAGAAGTAAAACATTTATTCAGAAGACAGAAGCAAAACATGTATTCAGACACCAGAAAACCAAATCCCAACACCAGAAAACTGAATCCATCAGAGAAACAAAGAAGTTAATACACCATAACACAACATGAAGCAACACTATTGTAAAGCCTTCCCACAAACAAATGCTCATAGTCCAATCCTATAGCTGTTTACTTGCCTGCATCATCTCTTTCCCACTGTACTAGATGCTCTCACTCCCACCTTCCTCTGCACTCTGCTCCACCAATTCAGCAAACTTCTCCTACCACAGGCTCCATGTGATTACATTTGGCTTATTAAGAGTCAGGGAAGATCTTCAGAACACCTAAGATCTTCAAATTCCCTTAGGACTATAAAGGGGCAGGGAAGATCTTCAAATTCCCATTACCATTACACCTTCCAGCTCTGATATTCTAAGATTTTATAAGAGGGTGATCTTTATAAAGTCTTCATGCTATATTGAAGCATTTCTAAGATGGCTTCATCCCTTCATGGCTCCTAAGATATATAGGTCATCTCTAATATACTTTTATGCTATACCTGTCTTTCTTTTTCATTCTTTTTTCTTTCTTCTTTTCTTCCTTCCTTCCTTTCTTCCTTCCTTCCTTTCTTTCTATCTATCTTTCTATTTATCTTTCTATCTATATATATTTCTGTATAGATGTTAAAACATGTATACACAATATCTCCTATGGGGAGCTAGGGAGGGTGTGGAGCTCTAAGTGCTCCAATTATCCCCCAAACCCCCTTTGTGAATGAGCATTGACCTTCAGTGGTCTTCTTAGTCCTGGACTGGTATCCCTGGAGAGTTTTGACATGAATATTTTAGGATTCTAGAGAATTAATTTCTTCCTTAGGTCCTGCATTCTCCTTATCCCCTACCCCCACTTTATTCAAATATAAAGTGAAACCTCTCTGTCTTTCATTGTTAACAAAAGAAAGAGGTGCGTGTGGGGGGCAGGGAGTGATAGGAGGGGAGACAGAAATACAAACTCAGGACACAGAGACAGAAATGGAAAGGAAAACAGAGGGAGACAGAGACAGAGTGACGCAAAGACAAGCACAGATCATAGAGGGAGACAGAGACACAGAAAGAGTCTATCTACTACTGTATTGATCTTTTTACCCTGGGAAGGCCTTAACTCCAGGCTATCCTTATTTTTTGTGTATAGAAACATGAAGCTACAGGATGTGTACACTTAATATGAATTGAAACCCCTACATATATAAAAAAAAACCCAAAACAAACAAAAAAAAAAACCTAAACTGAGAAGGAACCTAGCATTTATGCTAAATTTCAGAAGCTATAGAAAGAGGCAATCTAACATAATGGATAAAGGTTGACAACCATTAAATATCATATTTTTGGCCAAAGTCTGAATTAATCAGACTGCTTTGCCTTTCTTTAAAAAGGCCTTTTCCTGTGGCAGCAACTTCAGAGACCAGATAAGTCTGGAGGCGAGATTCCCCTTGTCTTGGGACATACTCCATATGGGAGGAAAACAGATATTCTGAGACCATAAATTACAAATGGACCCTACTCCATTTGTTATCTTCTTAATTTGAATTTTCAACCAAGAAACTTCCTTTCTCATGATATGGATAGTAACTTCAGGAGATCATAAATTTGTGTGACACAGTCACCCTAAATAGGGATGGTCCTGAAAGGTATTTAAGGTTTCTCAGTTTTTCGTTCAGGAGTCAGCCTTAGTCTGGCTCCTTGTACAAGTTTGCTAGCTCTAAGGGAATAAATGCTGTAACTTGTATCACTATTTGTTTTTCTCCTTTAATCAAACTTTAACAAAACATTTACAAGGCATAAATGGATACATATAATGAATAAAGCTCTGACCTCAGAGTAAAGATAACCTTGTTTCAAAACTTACTTGATGTAGATAAGTTATGCTGGGGAAATCATTTAAAATATCAGGAGCCCAGTAAACTCTCTAAAAACTACAAGTCATAGAACAGATGTCTCTCTTCATTAATAGAAAAACTTCAACACTGTTAGCTATCAAATAATAATAGCATTTATGTGGCACTTTAATATTTGCAAATATGGGTTCATTTTATGCTCACGACAACCCTGAGAAGAATTATTATCCCCATTTTACAATCGAGGAAACTGGGGCAAATAGTGATTAAGTGACTTGCCCAGGGAATCATAGTAAATATCTGAGGCAGAACATGTCTTCCTGACTCTGGGTCTATCACTCTACTAACTGCATCACCTCATTACCTACAATGGTGAAATCACATATACAATCAAATAAATAAACAAAATAAAATAGTAATGAGTCATTTATTATGCCATTTCTTAAAATGGCCATCACACTTCTAATATCACTTTCTAGGACTAAGCTTCATAGTTATTCTCTTTTTACCAGCTCACATAGTAAAATCATTTCATAATAATCTTTATAAAATCAAATCTGTTTATGCCTATAACAAAATCCCTGCTGCTATTTCACAATTTAATATGCATATGAATGAGCTCGTGATTATGAAGCTAAAAAAATCTATAAAAGTTGAAGGTCTTTATGAAAACTACATCCATTGAATGCTTTGGAACAATGAGCATCTTTCAGAGCAGTCCAAAGTCTGGCAAACATTTTGCAAAACAATAAAATGAATAGTTGGAGAAAATGTCACTGCTCTATAGCATAAGGAACACCTTCCAGACTGTGAGAAGGCCTGGATTTTGCCAAGGATTAGCTCTGTGTTGAGACAGATGTTGAAATTATCTGTGACTCATTTTCTATAAAATGAAGGGTTTGGATTAGATAATTCATAAAGTTTGTGCCAGCTCTGGCCTTCTGTGATTTTTATGAATGAAACTTCACAGATGCCACCTACCTGCTCCATGAACTTTCTGATGAATGGAAAAGTAAAATGTTTTTTAAGTAAGGTAACATTCTCTAGGCTAACTCTTCTACTATGCTTTCCTCTTTACTGCTGCATATTAAGGTCCAACATATTTGCAAAGAAAAGGAATTAAAAAGCATTTTCATTGAATGGAGAGAGCATTGCTCCATGGTACTTAGATAAAAAGACAGGAATTAGTGTTAGAAGGGACTATCATGGGCAGTGATGTAATGCTCTCTTTATTACAGATATAAAAACCAAGGCACAGAGAAGTATTAGGTTAGCCATGGGCTTTCTGTTATTATGAACAGGTACAAGGGCACAGAGCTTCCAAGAAGAAAATGGAAAAGTCCTAACCACTAAGGTCACAGAATGATATCCTGAAACTCCACCAAAATGATATTTTCTTTTCTCTCTTTTCTTTTAATTCCTTTTTCTAGTGAGGGACAGTACACCAGATGGCAATACAAATTAACTTCTATCACGGTGAGCAGTCCCTGAATGTATCATGTCCTAAGGGGTTTGCTCTCAGCTGTATTTTGGAAACCCAATTGTAAGAGAATGCTACTAGTAGATTTTAAATTAAATTAAAATAACATCTTGGCCTTTCAGGATAGCCTAAGAATATGTCTTTTGTTATTCCAGAAGGAGAATATGCTGTCCCCATTCTGCCTCTGACCTTCTCTTTAGTTGCTTCAATTTCCCTAGGGACTCATTGAAAGAAAAATTATGCAAAAGGAGGGGATGACTGAGAACAGCAGATAGTAATTAACTTTGCTGAGCAACTTGGATATGCTCTACTGATGTCTCATTCAATATCTTTAAGTACTGATTCAGTTAGTTACTTTTTCCAATCTCTTAAAAACAAAAGAAAGGAAAAAAGCTAGGAGACAAACTATCCATCATGAATTCCTCCATGACAAATTGGAGACATGCTAGCAGTTACAAATTGTATAGCACTTAATGTTATAAATGCCTTTTAAAAATAACCCACATCAGACTTTTCAGCCAAGTGTGCCTTCCAAAAATTCTAAAAATAACTTACAGTTGCATATGCTAGCATACTACTCATTTAGAATGGAAGAAAGAATGGGATTGTAAAAGCAGATATGCAGGAAAATGCTAAAAGTTTCTTTATTAAATGTCAATGAACATCCTTTGACTTTGAGCAAAGCTAATTCTAAAAACACTAGGGAATTGTGATATTTCCAGCTCATCAGTTGAAAAACTATTATTCAGAGTTGATCTTTCTATTGGTTCAAAACTGTCTCCCAATTTTATGCAAATCTTTACAAACCAGCACAGGAAAGTTAACTCTAAGCTACAATTAAGCAAAGACTGCTCTGCTGCAGTATATGGATTGCTTATACATAAACGTAAATGAGTGCAGGATCTCTTTGGAAGGAGTAGTTGTTTCACTGGAGGAGATCTCAACCCATTCCTGTGGATTTTTGTAATTCCTAGTTGATGTCTTTTTCTAAATCCCACATATGAAATCTACATGATGTGATAAAGCTCTTACTAATATTTTAATGATTAAGGTATTATAGAAGTACTAAGACTATACATAAATGTCCCTACACGAGCAGCTTTTTTTGGCCACACTTTTCCATGACATGTCCTTTTTGATTCTCCTTAAATTCAAAGCATAATTGGCAATATGATACAGCTTGGATGCACATCATGAATTCTTCTGCCAAGTCTATCCATTTCACTTTGGCTCACTTGAAATTTTGATTCTTTTGCCATCATCTTGTAGAATATTAATATTTTTGAAATGGGATGATGGAATTACAATAAACTTGGAAATCATTGGAGGTGTGACATAAAAAAAATCATTTTGGGGCTTAGCCCTTTGTCTATCAGCAACATTTCTTCAACATATGTGTACTGACATGCTAATTCAATGGTTTGCCCATAAATAGTATGTCATAATTTAGGCAACATACATTTTATTATTTTCTAATTGATGAGGCACAGGCTCTAGGAACCCCCTCAAACTCTCCTTGAATCTTCCCATTTGATGAGCTATGTGCCTGAGGCCATAAGCCTTTAATTATAGCTAGGCCCAAATCTCCATTACTAGCCTAGGCCTCCCTTGTCTAGCTAATCCCCACCCTTGATCCTCCCAAAATATCTATGCCCAAATCTATAACCCTTAAACTATACTAGCCCTTCATTGTCTATCAGGTCCAGGTAGCCTCCAACTATTTCCCACCCTTAATCTCTCATTACTGGACTCTGACCTCATTTGATTCCTCCTGGAGACCCTCCCCAAACTCCAGGACCTGGCTATAATATTCCTAGGAGTTTTCTTTTTGGGATCTTTTTCAGGAGGTGATCAGTGGATTCTCTCAAACTCTATTTTGCCCTCTGCTTCTGCTTCTAAAACATCAAGGCAATTTTCCTTGAGAATTTATTGAAGGATGATTTCTAAGTTCTTTTTTTGATCATAGCTTTCAGGTAGTCCAATAATTTTTAAATTGTCTCTCCTGGATTTATTTTCCAGGTCAATGGTTTTTCCCATGAGATATTTTGCATTGCCTTCTATTCTTTCATTTGTTTAGATCTGTTCAATAGTATCTTGATTTCTCATGAAGTTATTAGTTTCCATTTGCTCCAATCTAATTCTGAAGAAATGATTCTCTTTAGTGAGCTTTTGAGATTCTTTTTCCATCTGGCAAACTCAGCTTTTTAAGGCATTCTTCTCCTCTTTGCCTTTTTGAGCCTCTTTTGCCATTTGAGTTTGTCTATTTTTAAGGTGTTTTTTCTTCAGTAAGGTTGTTGACTCTACTTTCATAATTTTCTTGCATTATTCTCATTTCTCTTTCCAATTTTTCCTCCAGTTCTCTTATTTGGTTTTCAAAATCCTTCTTAAGCTCCTCTATGTCCTGTAAAAAGTCCATATTTTTCTTGGAAGCTTTTTGTGCAGGAGTTCTGACTTTGTTGTATTCCTGTTCCATGCTTTGATCCTTTTTGTCCCCAAAAAAGGAATCTAAAGTCAGATTGCTGTGCTTGCTTTGCTTCCTTTGTTTGCTCATGTTGTCACTCAATTAATTAGTTGACTTTTGAGCTTTTTGCCACAGTAGAACTCTGCTTCCAGAGAGGAGAGCTTTGTCCCAAATCTCTGGGGTTTTCACAGCTGTGGGAGCTATTAGATGGCTCCTTTCTCTGAAGCCTCCACAGGCTCTAGCACCTGGTTACACACCCAGGTCCTACACCCAAGACAGCAATCCAGATCCAAGCAGGTTAAAACAAGAGTGAATACCCTCTGAATGGTTGCTTGGTCCCCATACAATCTGCAGGCCAGGAGTTCCAAAGCAGCCATGCAATGGTGGCCACACAGCCACCATCCCTAACCGGCTTCCCCCTCCAGGGTCAGGGGCCAGACTGCACTCTCAGTTTCCCTATTCTCAAAGTCCACATTGACCTTTTACTTTGCTTTGGCATTTAATGGTTAATAAGTCTGGAAACAGCCAAAGCTGCTGGCAATCCACTCTCCCAACATCCCTCCAGCCACAGCTGGTTGGGTCTGACCTGAGGCTAAAACCATGGGCTCAGGTGATACTGGGCTCTGCTCCTAGCATGCCGTGATGCACCCGTCCTGTCTGCCTGCCAGGCTGCCTTCAGTGGGAGATTTGTTTCTTTCTGTCACTTTATGGGTTCTTAGCTCTAAAATTTGTTTAGAGTTATATTTTATAGGTATTTGAGGTGGTTATGGGGGTAGTCCACAGAGTTTTCCTGCTTCTATGCCACCATCTTGGCTCCTATTCCAAGAAAGGGCAATGTTGATGGCAGCAGTACTAGAGGAGGGTACTGTGATTCCAGCTGCAGAGAGGAGGGGCTAGGGGTAGAGCCCTGTAATCCTTCAATAGGAGAGAAAGGTCCTTAGTAGCTCTCATGGTATTACTGAATATAGGTACACCACAACCTTTTGAGTAACTCCCAGTGATAGCCACTTTGAAAGCAAGGGTGTCCAGTCTGAAAGTCTTGCAAAGCTATAAATGATCAGATTACAAAAGATCAAATTAAAATCAGCATATGGCTTTAAAATGTATAAAATACTGAATTATTTTGAGAGGTAAAAGCAGAGCTCACAAATTATTTCAGGACAAACAAACATTTTATAGGTTGAAATAAAGAAAGATACAAGGTAAAAGAGATCCTTATCAGTTTCAAAGTCAGAAAACAGTGATTTGAAATGTCTACTAAATGATACTTTACAATTGGTTGTGTCAAAAATAAATAAATAAATGAAATTAATTTTGAGTAATTTGAAAGGTAATAGGGAAAAAGTTATACCCTGAGCCCTTCAGAAAAGTACAATCTCCATCAGACAGTTTTTAGTAATACAATTCCTATTACTCTATATGAACTCAAAAACTGTTTTAGTAAAAATAGACATTTTAAATCAAGAAATCATTATACTTCAAATAAGAGGATCTTTCTAATTCAAATCACTGTCAAATATATATATACATATATATATATATATAAGCAGGAGCATATTGATAATATTGAACCATGAAATTTGAAATTTTGAAATCTTGGCAGATAATGACCTTTGTAGAAGCTGAGATTTTAAAAAATTATCTATATTTCTATATAAATTATCTATATTCACCTAAAAGTTAATTCAAAGTTAAATTAGGATAATAAGGAATTCTCTTTATTTTAAACTATTAGGAATTTAGCTTCTCTTCTGATGAAAGGCCAACATAAATTCTTAAAAGGGAAACTACCATTTTGGAAAATATCATAACTTTGTAAAAGGAAGAGGCAATTAGGAATCAGTATCATTCATAGTCAACAAGTCCCCAAATGGAACTTGCCTTTGAGAAAACTGTTCAGTGTTTTTATTAAGAGTGAATAATAAAGAAGACACTAATATTAATAAGTTACTATTGTAAGAATAGCAGAGAACTTTTCAGGGCACCGATATCTAGGACATTTCTGTGCCATAGTTGGGCTTTGATGAGTCTCCCTTGGGCATTGCCATATTATCTGGATGAATATCTTTCCAGCATAAAAATGGTCAACTCAGGGAAGGAGACAGATGATTTATTCTCTAAAGTCATCCTTTTTGCTAAAATCTGTGATACCCTAATATGAGGAATTTGTGCTAAGTGCACTATTTTTATGTCTATTTGCCTATTTCTCATAAAAGCTATATGGTTGTAACTAATTCTAATTGCCCAGAAGTCCTTAAAGAAATTGGTATCAACATTGCATTTGTAACCACTAAAGAACCAAAAAGGGGTTTACTAGAGGAATTGGGTAGAAGAAAGAGTAGTGTTGCATAGGGAAATTAGAATCTAAAGTTAAGAATGAGTTGCAGGGTAAAGAAAGTTGTACTACACACTCTCAGCATAATTTCAGGGTTTGAAAGTAAAATGTTTTGGAGTTTTGATAAAGAGATTTCAGTGAGGGTTTTAAGCCCACTGAAATAAAAAAGATATAGGAAAATCCCTTTGATATTTGCTGGCATGTCTCCCTTCCCCAGTCAATAAGTATACAAAATATATTTCATAAAATATGTTCATTAATTGATTGATAGATATAGATCTTTTCTCTGATTTAAATAGTCATGCTAAAGGATTAGTAATTTAGAAAATTTCAAGGAATTGGTTTTGCTCTTTGGGTAATTCAAAGAAACAGTAATGGAAAGTTGGGAGGGTGAGCATGAATATTTTTTAATATAAACCAACTAAAAATAATGTAACCTTGTGCAAAATGAAGTTTAGTTATTGCCACTAATCATTATAAATCAAAACTGATTGGATTGGAAATATCGTAATGGTAGTAAATTAGAGAATCTAATCAGTCCTTGTATGTACAAAGGGAATAACAAATATTTATACCTATCCCCCAGGGTCATTGGAAGACTCATATAGTTGTAAAGTGCTCAATACACTGCCTAACTTGTATAAAGGATGAGCACTGTAGTGTTCAAACCTTGTAGGAATACAATTGGATAAAATGCTATCACATATATAGGGTTTTTTTAAGTTGGCACGGGATGTTAATCAAATTGGGAAATTACAGACTAAACATTTTAAAGTATTATTAAAAATAGGCTTGAGCAACTTTCAAAACATAGAAAAAGCCTGGTGTGTGGTGGGCACCACATAAACTTCTATGATTAGCATTAAAATGCCCAGGGTAATAAGATGAATGACTTTCTATGAACTGATAAGTTTGAAAGGTATTAAACTAAATTATTATCACATGGTTGGTAATATTTTGAACACTAGAAGGCAAAGAGAATCTGTAAAAGCAAGTTTCTTCCTCTTCAATCTGAAAATTGTGACATTATAACTCTGTTACATGATTATTAGAGTATATTTTATATAAATTAAAACCAGAAAGTAACAATAAGTGAAAAGTGTGGCAAAATCCTCTTAGGAGAACTTTGTGAGGTTCCTTGGGATGAATTGTACTGAAAGAGTTTTGGGAGATGCAGCAGCACTGCCATTTGAGGAACCAGGGCCTCTCCCACCCAAAGTGGAAAAAAAAGAGACTTCTGAATAAGTAGGTGTCATTTGGGATTAAGCGGGTGCTTAGGCCCCATCCCTAAGGTTATATCTCTGGAAGCTTCACATTTTCTCAGCAGGCCCCTGCCCTGTGAGAAAATTTTCTCTTCTTGCAGAACATGTTTTCTTATCACAACAGACACAGGGGTGCCTGGTCCAAGGATTTTTGTCCCTGGCTAGCCCAAGGACTCTGTTAGCACCAGATCCCCATGGTCCATGTCTCTGGCAATTCCCTCAAGGTCTGGTATTAACAAAACTATCTCTACAAAACTCTCTACATTTTCCCATCCATAGCTCCCAAAGACACTGGACCCCTAGATTCCCTAGTCAGAATCCCTGACATTCCTTTCCCATGCCCCTTTTCCAAGTAAGCCCCAGAACCATCATCACTACTTCACAGGCTCCTTAAAGGCCCTTTGCCCACTTTTGCTAAAGTACTACAATAATTTTTTTGCTATTTGACTAAGAGAAGGCTTGAGTATGTGATTCATTCCAGGCAACTCTGCCTTGGCATTCTTGGAGTCCCAGCACCCCAGGCCTTTTCAGGATCATTTGGAAACTCATGTAATTGTATCTTTTAATTTTGAACCAGCTATTCACTGTGTATGAGCTTGTGGTGAAGTGGAAACAGCAGTACAATGTTAAACAGGTCTCTTCAGTATGGGTAACTGGGCTAGGTAAGCAACTCATCCTCAGAAAATACATTCTTTTGGTTTGGGGTAGGGGGGCAGTGTCACTGTGGCACACAAGGAATGATATATTTAAGTAAGAGTGGGTTACTTCAGACACAACCCCAATGGCAATTTGCATGACAGCCACTTGTCCAGCTTGTGTAACTTTTAGTCAGTAACTTTTGCCTTGTGTAACTTTTAGTCAGATTGCCTTTCAAGACACATCCACTGGTGTATGATATACAAGCTTGCACTTTCTTTGAACACTTACGGAAAAAGATTATTGTTTTATGCAAGTCCTTGACCAAGGCTGAACTATTCCCTAGTTCTAAGGCCACAGCTCCCTCCAATACCATAGCTTTCACCAAGGAAATTGTGCCCAGATATTACCTGCTTGCCTACATGAACTTCGATGAGGCTATCTTTGTATTCTAGAAATGGTGTGATGTTCTCTCTTTGGCTTTATCTGAAGACAAAGAAAGGAATAAAAATAAGTGACATTTGTGAATAATTAATAGTTAATTGCTAAAAAATTCTAAATGAAAATTTGAGACTAATATATGAAAAAAACAACATTTAGCCGTAAGCTATATTGAGTGAAATTTTGCTTTTTAAGCCAAAGTATCTTGGGACTTCAATTTCTTACTGTTCTTAGTCTTGAATCCAGGAATAAGTGCCTGATCCTATATAAGGTTGCTGGTTCATCATTCAAGGAAAATGCCACATGCCCCTGAAGTTTGAGGACTGCCATAGGCAAATGTCTATCTCTGGGAAAATCAAGAGAATGACCTTGTAAATCCTGTGAAGGTAGGATTCTATTGATTTGTCCCCATATTGGATAAAAAGAAAATTTCCCACCTGGTTAATTCTAAACCTGGTTACAGCATCCTGTCATAAAATTGGCTATTTATGACTCATACCTGAAATCAAATGGAACTAATGCTGCTATGTTCCTTCCCTTTCCTCACATACCAAATTCCATTGATAAGGGCAAGTGTAAAAGAAGATGAACCTTTTTGGTGATTTTTTTATTAAGTAATATGTGCTAGTGAGAGATCATTTTGAATGGTCATTTGAATCACAAATAGTAGAGACTATGAAGCCTTACAATTTGTGGGTTATTTAATTTATAAGAAAATATATAACATGCTTTCATCCTGACAATATTAGTGGGAGATATGCCATAATTTTCAAAATTGGATTAAGAATTTTACATGTAGTAATTGTTTGAAGTATCTCTCTAATAATGTTAAGAGAGAGAAAGACTCATTTTCCAATTTAGGCCCTCATGATTGTTAAGGGAATGGGAATTTAAGATCTTTCCTGCCCTTACGCCCTTTGATAGGCTTAAGCGCACCTGGAGCTTGTGGTAGGAGGCTTGTTTTTCAGGAGATACTTTGTGATTGGGCAGTGGGTCAGAGGGTTGTGATGTTCTCTGAGCCAGGAGAAGGCTATATAAATCCTAATGTGAGGCTTTGTTTTGGGGGCTCACTTTGAGAAGTGTTGTGTGATTTGATCAGATGAGACTCTGGGCAGCCGTTGAATCACCTCCACCACAGCAAGGCATAAAGGTGACATTAGTAAAGAGGGAAATGGGCACAACTTATATTGATTATGTTCCATTTGATTAAACCCCCAGCTTTGAAAAACCCAGATGTTGGTGCTTCCCTCTCTGGTAACTGTGACTAGGTATGGATATAATGGTCAGAAAGTTGGAGGCCTGTCTTCTTGAAATGTTTCTCTGTCTTCTTGTAACTTCTGTCTGTATACTCTGAAGTTCAGGGTGCTGACTTTTTCCCCTGAACTAGGTAAATGATATGTTTGATTGATTAAAGCAAGATTGTTAACCCATTTTGAGTTGCTTTCCTTTAGAAAAGCAGATCTAAGAACCTGTGTTGGCAGTCACCCTGGGGATGCTGGGGTGCTTTCTGCTACAATGATGCAATTATCAAAATTCCCATTTCATAGATTAATACTGGAGATAAGATTTGAGCTATTTATCCTAAAATCTTTGTCCTTCCTAAAATTAATATAAAGATAATTGGGTATTGATGGAACAGTTTATGGGACCAAATTATTGTTAAGCCTAAAACAGAAACATTTTTACTTTTGATTATGTTAGAATATATTGCATTATCTAAATGGGAAAAACACATTTTATTTTAGTTTATTACCACCTATATGTTGAACAAGTCTTAAAATGCAGACATGTTTATTACAAATAACTTAGTTGATCTGCACTGTCTTGAAATTTACTGCTCAATGCATTTATACATCCCATTCCAGAATTTTATTTTCTTGCAATCACAATTATTTTGGTGAATTTTAAATGAATTCAGTTGTGTATATGTAGGATCATCATCTTATAAAAAGGGTATTCTATTAGTAATTTCCTACCAGAACCTCATCCAGAGATGAGCAGATAAAAAAATAGCTAGAAAGTAAAAATAGCTAGAGTAAAAACAATTCATTTGGTTTTAATAAATAGTTGTAATAACATTTGGTAATTGTATATGCAAAATAAAAAATTCAGGTTCTCAATTTTAAATTTTTCAATAACATCTATAGTTCCTTTGTTCATGGAACTCAAAAAATTTCACAAAAATTTCCAGAATCTGTAAGGCAAACAATGCTCATACTGCTACACTTGAACAAATGATCTATGGTCCCCAATTTTCACATCTTATAGGATGTGTTTCACTAGGGGTTTTTTGTCCCTTGTGGTTCTTGGTTAGTGAGAAGGCCACCTAAGACATGTATTGTTACATTTAGAATATTATGAGTTATTGTTTAATCAAATAGAACACAATCAATATAAGTTGTACCCATTTCCCTCTTTACTAATGTCAGCTTTATGCCTCCATGTGGTGGAGGTGACTCAACTACATGGAAAGTTTTCCCAAATTATTTTTGTACCCCTATACCATTCCCTCTTGTCCAACATGAGCAAGTGTCCATCTTATGACCACCTCATGAACACCCTATGACTACCTACTCAGTGGAGAGATTCCTTGCTTTGCTGGTGACCCTGATGATATATCATTTTGCTTATTTTAGCTTATATGTCATATGTCAATCAGTGGAATTATCCTATATCTGATATAACTCTTCTTGAATGTTTGCATATCTAACCCTATAAAACATAAGGCCCTGGAAGGAGGGGTCATCTCAGATTGTGAGGAACATCCAAGGTCCACTTCATTAGAGAGGACCACGGACCCTTTAATAAAATGCCATTGGCTAAGAGATCTGCCTCAGTTTCTCTTATTGTAGATTGGATTTTTTTTTATCTCCACACTTTATGAAAACTTGACAACCTTCATTTCATTTAGGTGCAACTTTTTATGTCTTCTGGTTTCTTTCACAGTGAAAATGCCAATATAAATATGGTTCAGTTCCTCAAATCACATATCTACTTATATATTCTGGATGAAATTCACATTTCACCAGCAACATTGCGTTATATGTGTACACAGTTCAAGAATTATGACTTGTAATGTTAGATCCTCTTTTTCCTATCTCTATCCCTATAGAAGCACAAAGAAACCCGCATAAATGTAGGAAATTTTGCATTTTAACTCTTTCACAAATTTTCATAGCAAAAACATTATTTAGTGTGAAAGGGCCAAATTTCTGGTGGTAAGTATCTGCATATTTAATTAAGCTGATCCTCAGATGTAGGCATCTTTTACTTGACTCATATGCTAAGTTTTTTCATCCTTTCCAACAGAAAGAACCTGGCAGAATTTTTATTTCATTTATGAAATCTTTGAAAACCCAAGTCACATCCATACTATAGCTGTGTGACCCTGGGCAAGTCTCTTAACTCTTTTTGCCTCAGTTTCCTCATCTGCAAAATGAGCTGGAGAAGGAAATGGCAAAACACCCCACTATCTTTGCCAAGAAAATCCCTAAAACAAAAAGTTGAACATGACTAATCAAGTTGACAACAAAAAATTTCTACAATTCCTTCTGGTTCTAAATCCCATGATCCTATGCTTACCTGTCCAATGAGTTTTAGACAATGGCTTCCAAGATGAAGTCAAAAGCCTCCTGCTACAAGAATAAGATATATCCATGATAATAAGAGTATTTTATTATTTTAGTACATAAGGACTTAACACAAACTTAAATTTTTCTCCAAAGGCTCCCTAATAGAGGAACTTATGTTCTTTTTGTCCATGCATTTTATAAAAGCCTAAGGCACCCAAGTCAATGGCTTGAAGCTCTTTCATAAGGTACAATCTTTCATTTATACAAAATAAACGCTTAATTATCACCAATGCAGGGAACAGTGAAATTGTGTTATTTTTTAACTCATGATGTCACCTTCTTAAGTGACATGTAGTACGTAACTATGATATGTTTTTAACATTCTTGCTATTTCTCCAAACAGCTACTAGATCTTAAATATTTCAATGGCTGTTCTTTTTTACCTTATATTGAAAGAAAATACTTTAATTTCAACTATGGGACAACTATGGTATCTAGACCCTTAGAAGCAGGAAAGAAATGATTAGAGTGTTCTGCTCTGATAGGATTCCTTTTGATGTACTCCACAGACTGTGTGGTTCAATAGATAAAATGCAATATTTTAAACCAAAAGATTTGGATTTGAATATCAGATCATAAGACCTTGGAATACTAAATCTACAGCTAGAAAACACCTTAGGGGTCTCATCCCTTGTAGACAAAAACAAAAAAATGAAAAACAAAACAACAACCCAATTCCCCCCCCCCCCAGGCTTTAAATGGTTCAATGACTTGCCCGAGGTCACCTAGTAAATCACAGAATTAGGATTTTAACCCACTTCCTATGACTCCAAATGTAGTGTTCTTGACAACAGACCAGGATGACTTCTCTGACTTTTGATAGTTGTATGGCCTTAGGCAAGTCATTTCACTTCTTTAGGCCTCAGTTTTTTCTTTGCTAAAATATGCATGTTGCACCTTTGACAGATAACTGATGGACTCTGAGTACAGAATGAGACATATTTTTTGGACTTGGACAACATGGGAATTTGTTTTGCTTAACTATATGTGCTCATTGTAAGATGTTTGTTCTTGTTTTCCTTTTTTTTCCAATGGGGAATGTAGAAAAAGTCTTTTGTTTATTTTTAAAAAGTAAATTAAATTTAAAAAGGGGAAAAAGTAAAATGAGCATGTTGGGCTAGACCAATATGGGAAACCTGTGAGGCCACATGTGGCCTTCTAGATCTTTAAGTGTGGCCCTCTGACTGAATCCAAATTTTAAATGTTAAATGAAATAAAATGAAATTATTTTAAAATCTAAATAAAATTTAAATTTAAAATTAAAAAGTCATTCAATGGGACAGCTAGGTGGTTCTAGAGTCAGGAGGACCTGAGCTCAAATCCGGTGTTAGACACTTGACATACTATGTGACCTTGGGCAAATCATTTAATGCTAATTGCCCTGCCTTCCTCCCTCCAAAAAATTTAATTCAAAATTAAGTAAATTTAAATAAAATTTAAAATTAAAATTTGAATTCAAGCTCTAGAAAGGATCTAGAAAGCCATATCTGTCTTCAAGGATGTAGTTTCAACACTCCTGTGCTAGACAATGTAAGAAACTAACAGTTGAAGCATTCTATATGGCTCTGTAATTCTTCAAATGGAAATTTAAGGAGTATGTGTGGCTTGGACAGATTGAGCAACAAGTTCCCCAAGAAAAAGAAACAAAAAGAGGAAATAATAAAAACAGTAACACCTGAGATTTGATCTCACATAGAGGAATGATATGAAAGACGGTGAACTGTTTAAGAGAAAGAAGTCCCCCTATGATCTCTGAGGCAGGGCAGATTAAACCTGGGTCTATACTTGCATGGAAGACTGCTTGGGAAATTTGGGTGGTTTAGTCTTTATGAGGGAGTCAGGTAGCATTGTGGATAGAGTGATAGGTTTAGAATCAGGAAGAGCTGAGTTAAAATCCTACCTCAGATATTCATTAGTTGCATATCTCTGTATATATCACCTACCTCTGCCATACTCACTTTCTTCACTATAAAACAAGGTGGGGAGGATTGGATTGGATGGTTTCTAATATTCCTTCCACCTCTAAACCTCTAATCTAAATTTAGCCCTTTTGGATCAGTCCATACATCCCCCCAAACTTGTGAGATCCAATTTATTGGAAGGATGTTGCAGTAAATAACTAATATTCAAAACAACATATTAAAATACTAAACTTTTATGGTCCATTTGAATCTTTCCATAAGTCACCATATGTAAGCTCTTATGAAAGGAAGCCTAACATAAAAACATTTTGTTTCGTTTTGTTTTTTTCATTTTCCCCCCTCTAAAAGCTAGTAATCATCACATCAGGAAATAAACCTTCGCAATCCACCTTTCAAGGGTTTCTATTTTTTGTCCAGTGAGTCAGAAGAACTGAATGCTGTTCTATCAGTTTGCATCTGTATCTCAATGTCCTTTGATACCAATGACCTCATCACCAGTAGGACATGTGGTTTTGTGCCTGTAGCATGAGGAAAAAACAACTCCAGATCCACTCTTTTCTTCAGGGATTTAACCAGGGTTATCCAAGGACTCTTTGCCTTGATTTATTATAGACCTCCACTAATATTAGGAGAATTAAATTATTTTCTCAGATAGTCTCATTGATCTAGACTGGTATTTACAATGAAGTGGCAAGCAAAATAATGCAGAGTGGATTTAGTTTTCCATTTTTAATGGTCTCGAATCATCCTGCCTTAATTTTCATGTAAACCCAACCATGATTTATTTTAGAGATGATTGTATTTAATCAGTAAGTTCAAAGAAGAGGAATTGGAAATGTCTTTCCTTCCTTTTAGGTTGGATAAAATCCAGGTTGTTGACAGAGTCTTTAAAGGAATGATGCAACACAGGGCTGGCAGTTTAAGAAGGGTTATTTGAGGGAAGCCACAACCCTGGCCTGCCTCAAAATCTCTCCCTTATTGTCCTGGCTTGGCCTGAAATTTTCATTTTCACAATGAATGATCATCTAAACAAGAAAATTAGGGGGCAATGTTTCCAGAAGACTATAGTTAAATGTATAGGTCAGTGTGGTGGCCTACAAAGGACACTGAAGTAGAAGTTTAAAAAAACAAAAACAAAACTTGAGTGCTATTTCTGGTTCTGGCATTTAATAGCCTTGGGTCCTTGGTCAAGTCATCTAAAATCTCAAGTTGAGCACATGTACTGTCTGCCTACATTATAGTTCAGTGTTGTGAAACAAAATTTATAAAAAAAATTTTCTTTAAACTATAAACTACTATGAAAATGTAAATAAGGAGATGATTGTTATCCTCCCCCTCCTCCTCCTCATCACTCTAATTGACACTTTGGAAGGCAGAACCCCTGTCTTTCAAGGCTAATAATAATACATATTTATACCGCCTTTTGAGATTTCATTTCCTTACAACAACCTTTATGGGGCAAATAATACAAATATTTATTATTGTTCAGGTGTTTTCAGTTCTGTCTGACTCTTTGTGACCATTTGGGGTTTTCTTGGCAAAAATACTGGAATGCCATTCCCTTCTTGCCATTTCCTTCTCCAGTTAATTTTACAGATGAGAAAACTGAAGTAAATAGGGATTAAGGGTTTAAGTGACTTGCCCAGGGTCACACAGCTAATACATGCCTGAGGCCAGATTTGGACTCTGGAAGATGATTCTTCCTGACTCCAGGTCCAGCACTTTGTGCACTATACCACAAGTATTACCACCCCCAATTTGTAGATAAGAAACTAAGTCTGCTAAAGTGAAATGACTTGACCAAGGTGACTTATGCAATTACCAAGGGATAGAACCAAATCTCAATTACTTGTCTTCCCTGACTTCCAGTTTAGGATCTTAGTACTATAACACATTGCCTCTCTGAAATACAGAACAACTAAATATGAATAAGAAATAATGGCAGGGATATGCTGGTAAATGTTTAACAATAGACCTCCTGTATTTAAAAAATGTATTCATGGCACATGTTTAAGTTTAATCTGCATTATTAAGATTTTCCCCACTACTTTTTACTAAATCTAGATAATCAACAAAATAATAAATTAAGCTGTGATTTGTAGCATTTGCAGATTTCTGATGTGTATGAGCCTACATTTAAAATTTAACAACCAGCTCTCTTGAGCCTGAGCTGCCTCCAGTACAACCCCTGAAAAGTAACACTATAAAAAGAAACCCTGTTTGTTGAAGGGAAACATAATGATTACATGATGGCTGGAAGGCAGGCCAAAGTCAAAGATACCAGCTCAGAAAACAAACTATTTCACAATTTGGTCTGGGAATGATTTTGAAGTGAGATATAAATAACCTGCTCATAACTATCATAAGATGGTTTAAAGAAAAAAAAAAGATGGTTTAAAATTTTTGGTTTAACTGTGACAAGATACATAAAGGTTACAAAGTATCTGCACAAAGAACCTCGTGATCATACTACTAAGATTCTATCTTTGTTTTTGAAAGGGAAAAGAAGACCTGTTTCTAAAGATACATCGATAGCAGTGCTATTTGTAACAGGGAAAAAAGTAGAAATAGGTTGTATACATAGCAACTGGGGAATGGCTAAATAAATGGCAATATATGAACATGATGGGACATTATTTTAACACCTAACAAATGTGAAGAATATAAAGAAAAATAAGAAGGCCTATATGGAATCACACAAAAGCAAGAAAGCAAAACAAACAATGACCATAACTTTGACAAAATATAATAGCAAAAAAAAATTCCTTCCTACCGTAAATGATGAGTCTCCAAACTTTCGTGCCCATGAAAATATTCATATGGTACACAAAAGAGAGATCAAATGGGAACAGAGAAGCAAACAAAATGGTTTTTTAATTATTATTTTACTGAAGTGGAATTTATACCCATAAAAAAGAATTGTAAATAGAAATCAAGACTTTATTTGAATATTTTTGTTGATGTTACTAAACTTAAAGTAAAAAAAAATTCTGGGGCGGCTAGGTGGCGCAGTGAGTAAGAGCGCCGGCCTCGGAGTTGGGATGACCCAAGATCAAATCCGGCCTCAGAAAATGAGCACCCACACATAAATAATGACTAGCTGTGTAACCTTGAGCAAGTTACTTAACCCCAATTGCTTTAAAAAAAAATTCTGGCTAAGGAAAATTTCTGTATTTAGAGAATGATCATATATCTTGGATATTCAAAATGACCAAGTGATATGATAAGATACAACTGCATCTTGTTTGTAAAAAAAAAAATGCTCTGAGAAAAGGAAATAAGCATGTTTGTTGTTCAGTCATTTTCAGTCATATCCAAGTTTTTGTGATCCTATCTATTGTTATTTTGGCAGAGATAATGGAGTGGTTTGCTATTTCCTTCTCAAGCTCATTTGACAGATGAGGAAACTGAGGTAAACAGGGTTAAGTGACTTTTCCAGGGTCACACAGGTAGTAAATGTCTCAGATCAGTTTTGAACTCATAAAGATGAGTCTTCCTGACTTCAGGCCCAACACTTTATATATTGCATCATGCAGCTGCCCTTCCAATGAAGAACACTCCCACAAAGTGGAGAAATATTCTATACTGGGAGATGGGCACTAACATTGGGTGAATAAACATTTATATAGTTCTTATTCTGTACTAGGCACTGTGCTCAGTGCTTTACAAACATTATGTCATTTGATCCTCACAGCCACCTTTCCAGGTGGATGCTGCTGTTATTATCCCCATTTTACTGTTGAGGAAATTGAGACAAACAAAAAATAAGTGACTTGCCCAAGGTCACACAGCTACAAAGTATATGAGATTGGATCTGAACTGAAGTATTCCTAGCTCCAGATCCTTTGCTCTATCCATTATACCACCCAGCTATCTAGAAAACTAACTTCTCTGGGAAACTTCCTTGATGATTTAATTTTTTGTGTAAAATATGATGTTTAAAATATATTGGAATAATTGACTCAGTTTTAAAAATCTTCTCCTAAATGTATAACACTCTATTTGATTTTTTGTAATATATTTTTTCATTTATTATCATTATTTATAATGGTAGAGTCCTTGAATAGGGCAATTTGATTTTAGAGCTTCCCTTCCACGACTGTTTGCATGAATATTTGAGTTGGTAAGAGAAGAAATAATGCCAGAGAAGTTAAACTAGCCCATTCATCCCCTTCATGTTATCTGCCTTCAAGTGGCCTCTGAGAGCCATGTACAATATCTCCCTATGCAGAAACACAAATTGTTCTAGTAATAGAGGGATTGTAGGTTACACATATGTATCTCTTCTCTAGCAATGACTCAAGTGGAGTTGGGGAAAGTGACATGAAATCTAGGGAACTCTTCACTTACAGCACTATTGTAAGTTTGAGCAAAATAGGATTTTTGTTGTTCTCTTTTTGGAGCTCAGTTTCCCAGGCTTAGGAGAAATTGTAAACATCCACAGGATTAATCCCCTTGGAACCCTCATAATTTACAGCTGTGCTGAATTACCCAGCTTTCATGTCTTCTGGCTCTGAGCTAATCAGGGGCTGAGTCTTTGTTATGAATTCTGGGAGCTTGGCATTTTGCTAGGGTTGTGTACTTTTGAGAAGGACCTTTTGATTCCCTTGATGGGACTCTAAGTAGCCACTTGTTGAGAGCCACCCCCAACCACTCAGAGGTTTGTGCTCTCCCAGTCCAGGTGTATGTAGGTGGTTGTATTACTTTGTTCAAATAGTAGGAGCCCTTTCTGTTGAATCTCTGGGCTAATTTCTGTTTGTATTTTCTTCACATCCAGGGTGCTGACCTTTCCCCTGAACCAGTGAATGTAATTAAATAAGGGTGGGACCCCATTAAAAGTTGTCTTTCCTTTAGCAAAGCAACTCAAAGAACCTTGCTAGCAGGTCATCCTGGCTTTGCTAGGGTGCTTGCTAATACAACTATGTGTGACATTTAAAAATCAAGAGAGACCAAACCGCCTACACTTTCTTCTTCATGAGCACAATCTGAGTAACTGAAAACTTCATTAACAGAAACATTTTTTTTCTAGTAGCTAAGCTGAGAAGTAAACGTCTCAGGGTTCTGCCCTTTCTGATAGAGAGTCAGAGGAGGGCAGATCTAAAATACAAATGATCAATCAATCAACACACATTTACTAGGTGCCTACTATATTCTGGGCACTATTGTAGACACTGGGAATATTTTTTTTAAATGAGATTTCACTTTTATAAAGCAGTGCCCTTTGTAGAAGTCATTCAAAGGGGGTAGGGAGGGGAGGGTGGACCAAAATGGCAGAGTAAAGGCAGGGACTCATCTGAGCTCTTCCCCAAACCTCCCCCCAAAATACCTTTAAAATGACTTTAAACAATTTCTAGAGCAGTAGAACCCACAAAAAGAGGGAGTGAAACAAATGTTTGGTCTAAGACAACTTAGACAGCAATAAGCAAGAAAGGTCTATTGCACTAGGGTAAGAGAGAAACACAGTCTGGGACAGGCTATGCCAGCACAGCCTCATCCCTAAGAAATCAGAAGCAGGCCTTGGGAGTGGCAGCAAAAGTGACGGCTTTCAGAGCTCTAAGCCCCAAAACAGTAAGGAGGTTGAATAATTGGTCAGCAGGAAATTACAGGGGTCTTTTTGCTAGCACTGAGACAGGACTCTTGCTTTGCCCATATTCCGATCCAGGTCACAGTCTTGGGTGGCAGTGCCAGGGTAAGGAGGAGCACTAGCATAGGACAACTTGTGGCCACAGTGGAGGGGGAATTCTTCTCACAATTCCAGGGCAGAAAAAAGTGCTTCTGGTCACTCACAGACCAGAGCACAGGCCAAGAGAGGAATAAACACCTCTCCATATATCATACCACCTTGGAAGAACTGAAAATGTACAGGTCCCTAGAAGTATCTCTGAAAAGAGCTGCATAAGACCCCCTAAAGCTTGGGACAGTATGCCCTCCACCCTGGAAGCAGAGCCCAACTTTAACAAAATGTTAAACATCAAGTAACAGGCCGGGGAAACAAACAAATAACAGGGAAAAAAAACTGTGACTATATAAAGTTACTAGTGTGACAAAGAAGATCAAAACACACATTCAGAAGGAAACAAAGTCAAAGCTCCTATATCCAAAGTCTCCAAGGAAAATATGAATTAATCTCAGGCCATGGAATAGCTCCAAAAAGATTTTTAAAATCATGTAAAAGAGGTAGAGGGAAAAGTGAGAATAGAAATGAAAGTGATGCAAGAAAATCATGAAGAACGAGTCAACAGTTTGCTAAAGGAAACCCAAAAAGAAAATACAAAAGAAAATAACACCTTAAAAATAGATTAACTTAAATGGCTAAAGAGGTTCAAAAAGTCAATGAGGAGAAGAATGCCTTAAAAAGCAGAATTGACCAAATGGAAAAGGGAGTCCAAAAGCTCACTGAAGAAAATAATTCCTTGAAAATTAGAATGTAGGGGTGGCTAGGTGGCCCCGTGAGTAGAGTGTCGGCCCTGGAGTCAGAATGACCTGAGTTTGAATCTTACCTCAGACACTTAACGCACACACAAACAAAACCTAGCCATGTGACCTTGGGCAAGTTACTTAACCCCAATTGCCCTCCAAAAAGCAAATAAATAAATAAATAAATAAAAATTAAAAAAAAATTAGAATGTAGCAAATGGAAACCAATGTCTTTACAAGGAATCAAGAAACAATAAAACATAACCAAAAGAATAAAAAAAAAAAGAAGACAATGTGAAATATCTCATTGGAAAAACAACTGACCTGGAAAATAAATCCAGGAGAGATATTTAAAAATTATTGGACTATTTGAAAGTCATGATAAAAAAAAAGAGCCTACACATTATCTTTCAAAAATTATCAAGGAAACCTTCCCTGAGATTCTAGAAAATATAAATATAAATTGAAAGAATCCATTGATCACCTCCTGAAAGAGATTCATAATGAAATCTGCCAGGAATATTACAGCCAAAGGGATTTGATTCAGTAGAGAAACAAACCTACTCCTAGAGACACTTAAGGTCCCCACATCAAATGCAAAAACATGGTACCAAAATGTTATAAGTAACCAGTTACCTTGATATCCCTGACTGAGAAGAATAGGAATGTTTGACTGAGATAGTATCTTCCAGTGTGGTAGTGGTCACTGCAACACAAAATTTGCATTTGCCAAGTGTTCTTTTTATTTTTTTTACTGAAGGTTTTAGATTGTATTCAGCCTTTAGCCAAGTGTATCATCATGCAATTTTTACAAACTTCTTACTGATATGGATGACATTAATAATCCAAATATCCACAAGGAAATAACATTTTAAATGATGGGAAGAAGAAAAAAGCTTCCAAAAATTACCTTAAGGAATTTAATAACAGCATAGTTCTTGCTGTTTTGAATACATTAATAATATTTAATTATAGTGCTGGTTTCTTAACTTTAGTTTTAATTTAAATAACCATCTATTTTCACAAATTTCATTTTTAATAAAATTATTTGTTTTTTCTTATACTAAATCCAACTAGGAAATGGAAAATTATCTCTATGTATCTATAATATCTTTTTTTTTTTTTTTGCCTTTTGGAGGGCAATTGGGGTTAACTAACTTGCCTAAGGTCACATGGCTAGGTTTTTGTTTGTGTGTGTTAAGTGTCTGAGGCTGGATCTGAACTCAGGTCCTTCTGACTCAAGGGCCAGCACTCTACTCACTGCGCCACCTAGCCACTCCTATGTATTTATAATATCTTAAATAGTATCTTTATCTAGTTTCTAGTTTTTGTTTTCTTTCTTCTATCCTCCCTAGATATTAAAACCTACCTTAAGGCTTTGTTTTTTGTTTGTTTTTGTTATTGTTTGTTTTATTGTGTCTTTGATCCTTTAGATATTCCTTAGGGATCCTATGAAACTAATTTCCAATTTTGGTGATTTTGAGGATAATTTTTCTTCAAAATTCCTAAATAGTAATGGTTTCATCAAAAATATTTACCAGAAATAATAAGGAAAGCTCTCTCTATTTTAATGTTGTTTCAGATTACTGAATGTTGAAAGTGCTCTGAACTCTATGAGTTCATTTCACTCCTTTGCTGACTTTATAGACTTTGTCATTACATTAAAAGGATGCAAATGTGTAGATGTAAATTTCAATTCTGGAAAATATTTTCTTTTTACAGTATTTCTATTTACAACCTTACCCCATCTCTTTAGAGGTTGTAGATGAAGGGGATGAGGAAGGTTAGCTTAACAACTGGTTGACTTACTGATTCCTGTATGAGCTGCAGAAAGAAATGGCAAACCACTCCAGTATCACTGCCTAGAAAACCCTAAGTGGGGCCATGGAGAGTCAGACATGACTCAAACAGCTCAAAAACAACAATCCTTTAGAAAACATTTTTTTAAAAAGCAAAAAAATTATAGATGAGGAAACTGAAGCTCAGAGAGATTGAGGGAGTTACCTAGGATGAAATGGCCAATTAGAGGAAGAGCCAGGGCTGGAACTAGCCCATTAATTAATTGGGACTATGAGATTTGTAAAAAATAAAGAAAAAAATCATCACCTGTCTCACCAACTTTCTCTAATTCCTATCATTATTCTAGGGGACTTACATAAGCATATCAATACTCCTTCAAACCCCCTCACATCTCAGTTTCTCAGTATCCTTAAATCCCAGGAACTAGGGGCGGCTAGGTGGTGCAGTGAATAGAGCGCTGGCCCTGGAATCAGAAGGAGCTGAGTTCGGAGCCGGCGTCAGACACTTAACCCATACAAAAACAAAAACCTAGCCGTGTAACCTTGGGCAAGTTACTTAACCCCAATTGCCCTCAAAGGGGCGGCTAGGTGGCGCAGTGAGTAAGAGCGTTGGCCTCTGAGTTGGGATGACCCGAGATCAGATCCGGCCTCAGAAAATGAGCACCCACGCATAAATAATAATGACTAGCCGTGTAACCTTGAGCAAGTTACTTAACCCCAATTGCTTTAAAAAAAAAAAATCCCAGGAACTAGTCTGTACCCAGTCACATAGGGGTTCGTTCATAGTGTATCTCACCATTACCCACAAGGGTTCCATTCTTTTAGCCAGAAAAATCTAATATTCCACTTTTAGCATAACCTCCCAGCATTTCATCTCTCCCTTTGCCTCATGCTTCCGAAACTTATCATTCATTCTCATCTCCTATGCCTCCAATCCCCCTCCCCACACTTCTCAGTATTTTCTCAATCCATTAACCCTCTTCTGGCTCTAACTATCCATATCCTGTCCTCTGCTTTCAAGCAGCTAATCTTTTTTACAAAACTCAGTACTGTATTACTCCCATCATTGCTTCTTCTGTCTCCTCTCACAAGGTGATGAAGGGAGCTGGATGAAGTCTTACAGCCAGGTTGACTGGGTGCATTACAAATTCATGTTATTCAATTTCAACTAGGCCTTCACTGCATCAAGGCAGGCTTTCATTACTCCCTGATTGATTCTCTAACTTGCTCCCCACCCAAACTATTCTTATTTGTTTAATATTTTATTTTCCCAACTATTTATAAGAATAATTTTTAACATTTATATTTCAAATATCTGCATTCCAAATTCTCTCCTTCCCTGGGACAGCAAGCAATTTGATTTGGTTATACATGTGCAGTCATGCAAAAACATATTTCCATATTAATTAGGTTGTGGAAGAAAACACAGACCAAAAAAAGAAAAGGAAATGAAGCAAGTTTACAGAAGTATTCGAGGCTACTTGCAACTTCTTTCCTTTGCATGTCTCCCACACTTCCCCCTGCTTTTGATCTCTTAGTTGAAGTCCTCATTTCTTAATGTATTGAGAAAATGCCGGCTATTCTACGAGTTCCCTTTCCTCCCACTCTCTTCGTCTCAAAATCCCTTGACATTATTCCCCTACTCTCGATCTCTTTTACCCTAATTTCTGACAAGGAAGTGGCTCTTCTTACCAAAACCAAAGGTTGTGAACTTGATACCATCCCCTAGAGTCATCTCCAGCAGGTCACCTTATATTTTCTCAGATCTTCAACCTCTTCTTTTCTAATGGTTCCTTTGCAACTGACTTCAAATATACCTGAGTGTCCCTCATCCTTTAAAAAACAACAACAAAATATCCCTAGGCCTCACTATCCCCTCAACCTAGTGCCCTACATCTCTCCTCTCTTTCTCAGCTGAATTTCTTTAAAAATCTATCTATACTCACTGTTTCCATTCCTTTTCCTCACTTACTGCATACCCCTTTGCAATATGACTTCTGACCTCATAACTTAATTGAAACTGGCCTCTCCAAAATTACCACTGATGCCTTAATTCACAAATCTGATGGGTTTCCTTTTTCTCTGTCCTAATTCTTCCTGACCTATCCACTTTGTCTGACACCATTCATCTCCCTGTCTTACTGAATATGTTTTCCTCTCTGACTTTGCATGCTACAACTCTCCTGGTTCTCCTACTATCTGTTAGAGTACTCCTCAGGATCCTTTGCTGGCTCACCATTCATATCCCATTCCCTCACTGTGATTGTCCCCAAAGAATATACCCTAGTCCTTCTTCTCTTCTCCCTCTTCACCCTCTCTCATGGTGCTTAACTATCATTCTACAGAGATGATTGATATCTATTTATCTATATAACTAACCCCAGATTCACTCCTGAGAGATGCTTTAGTTTTGCATTACTAATTGCCTATTAGACATTTCAAATTGGGAGGTCTCAAACATGTCCAAAATCAAACTTACTTTCTTTTCACTAAAATCCCCCTCTTCCAAAATTTCTATTTATTTTGGAGATACTATCCTTCTCTCAGTCCCCAAGGTTTGTAACATCAACATTATCCTCCACTTTTCATTATCCTTTATCCCATATATCCAGTCAGCTGCTAAGTCTTAATGTTTCTACTTCCAGAACTCTGGAATCTAATATTCTCTCTCTCTACTCATATGACTACCTCCTTACCGCCTCTCATATAAGGTATTACAATTGGTAGCCTTTTCTCATCTCTTCCCACTCCAGTGTATCCCACACAGTGCTGTGTACAGAAGTATCCAGAGTGATAACATGACCTATGACTGTAATGCTAAACAAAGGCAACTTCCAAAGTTCGAAATACCAGCATAGCTGCTCTCCATTTTCTTCAGTGACAAATTAGAAACAGAGAAAATTGAAATAGAGCATAATTCAAAATACAGCATTCAGCAAGTGTAATTCAATAATTTCTAAGTACTACTCCACCCCTGGGCAGTACATTCATTTAGTCTATCCCAAAGACCCTCTTCTCAAATGGAGATAAGTTTCCAATCATAAACAGTCAGTCACAGAGTACAAAAAAGTCAAAATGTTTCCCACCGCTGGATCACAACTGAATAGGCCATCTACCCCAGAGTTACAACAAGCTTAAGATATCTCCACAGCATTAATACCTAAAAAGAGGTCTTCTCTTCATCTTGACCCAAGGCAAGCTATCTCTGTTCCTGGGGAGGCAAAGCTTAACAAGGCCACAAGATACATTGCCAGTGACCTCAATAATTCACTCTCTGCCTTCAGAACAGTCCTAGGACCCCTGAAAACATCAGCAAGACCCTCTTTCAGTATTCCTGTAAACATACAACAAGAAAATCCTTCTTCAGGGCTTCTGAACCAGCAGCAAGGTTCAAGGACCTCTGCAACAACAGCACTGTCCTTCACCAATGGATGAATCTGGCAAAACAACATCAAAATAGACAAAGTACCAGCATGACAGCCATGTCTCCTCAGTCCTAGGCAGCTCTGGGTGACAACTCTCAAAAGTCCTGGGCAGCTCAAACTGGCCCTCAGCAATCCTCTCCATCCCTCTGCCTCCATGATGCTGGTTCCAAAAAATTCTTCTCCCTCTCTCTCTCTGCTTGTGCCTCTTTAAATCCACATCACCAGCTCCTCCCAGTTCAGCCCTCTCTTTTTATGTCAACAAGTCCATCCTACAAGTGGCATTCACAAGCTCTGCATTTTAATATACAACCAAGTCAATACAGGGGATCTTTGAATTCCATTACTATTACAATGACTCCACAGAAATATGTAAACTACATTGAGTAAATAGTGAAAGAAGCTCCAACTATCCCATGGGAAACCTTGTGCTTTGATCCTAGACCATCCTGTCACTATACCATCTTTGTTCTGTTTCTATATAACACCTAACCTGACGGGGGTTTGGTTTGGGGATACATACTGTTACTTTTTCCTGCTGCCACCCAGGACAACTGGGCTCTTGTAAGTAAAATCCTTCAATTAACCAAATTAGCCCTAATAATACCTATTAATAACCAAGCTGGTGTGAGCCCCTCTTTCTTTGATATCTCATTATTCTCTTGAAGGGTATGGCTCCCTACAAATGGCATAATTATAGCAGAACAGATTTGTCCCCTTACTGTCAGACTGATTTCCCTTAATTGCAGAGCTGACTATGCTACTCTCTTATTCAGTCACTTCCAGAGGTTCTCCATTGCTGCTAGCATAAAATATTTGAGGTTCATCTAATACTACTCAAAAACAGTCTTCACTTAGCTTTAAGAATTTCACAACCTGGTCCCATTCTACCTTTTTGTTCCTTTTGGATATGACCTCCCATACTCTGTGATCCAGCCAAATTGGCATTTTCTCTGTTCCTCACACACAAAACCATGTTTCTGATCTCCATGCTTTTACATGGATCCTTGCCATCCCTGGAATGCATTTACTCCTCACCTCTACCTCACAGAATCCCTCTCAAGGTACTTAAACATAGATATGTGAACTCATTTAAAAATATTTTATAACTATTTCAATGTAATTGGTTTTGTTTTTGTAATATTTTATTTTATGCTTTTAAAAACATTCTTATAAAGAGTCTGTAGGCTTCACCAAACTTTCAAAGGAGTCCATGAAGCAGCAAAGGTAAAGAAATTTTGTTATAGATGGAAACATATTGTTCCATTATCCTAGTTCCATGAGGGAAGCAACATTGTACAGAAGAAATAATCTGACTCTGGAGAAGACCAGCTCAGAAATTTGTTATCTATGTCCCTTTTGATAAGTCACTTAAACTGTGTGAGCTTCAGTTTTGTTACCTACAAGATAAAAGGAGTTCAACTAAATGACCCCTAAAGCCCCACCAACTTTGCCATTCTCATATTCCATCTTTGCCTACTTGATTGGATGAAAAGAAACTACTATATTGACTTGCATTTCTCTTATAACTTGTGATTTGAAATGTACTTTCATATAGTTATTTTTTTATAGATCGCATTTTTTTCTTTTGAGAACTACTTGTTCAATTTTTTTGACCAATTGTAGGTTGAAGGGGAAAAATTTCTAATATATTCATTTTTTATATATGAGAAGTCCCATGTTCCCTCTTATATATTATGTAGTGATTCTTCTTTATTACATCATTCAAAACTATTTCTAAAAATTTTTAGAAACTTTTACTTAAGCTACTTTTGACAGAAGCAAATATTTGTATCACCAAGTCAATAATCACAGCATCGATTATGACTATGAATGTGCTGGCATAGTTATGAATTGCAAAATATAACTGACTATCCATATAGAAGACAGTAGAAAAACATTTATTTAGATACTAGAAAGCCAAATCCCCACACCAGAAAACCAAATTCATCATAGCAACAAAGAAATCTACAAACAATGACACTGCAGAAAACAAAGCCTTCCCACAAATAAACACTTCTGAGACTAGCTATCTCCTTGCCCATGTACTCTTTCTCCCCCAGCTCTAACTGCTCTGACCCCCAGGTTCCTCTCAGCTCTGTTCCCCCTTTCCTGCTCCATCCTTTCAACAAACTCCTCCCACCACAGGCTTCATGTGATTACATTTGGCCTATTAAGGGGTGGGGAAGATCTTCAAATTCCCTTAGGCTTATTAAAGGGCAGGGAAAATCATCAGTTGCCTTTACCATTATAGTATTGTAATATAAGGGCTCTTGTCCATACAAATAAAGATTGCAATTAATGGCTAGTTAACCACTTCTCTGGAGAGATACAACAATCACAATGTGACAATATGAGTCTCTTTTAGTTGATAGTGTATTTGGCTTCTGAAGTTGTAAGGAAACAATTATTCTAAATTTTCCAAGCATTATATGGCAAATGCTGGAATTATGGATCATCTCGCCAATTGCACTTGATTCAAATATTGTGGTCAGCCTAGATAGGGGCCCACATTTCTCTTCAGAGGTATCTGAGAGATGTTATTCGTATTATGGGCATGTTTTTAAAATATAGCATAAACATGCTCATTTAACTATTCTGCTTCTTAGAACCTATTTAATGGCATTTCTGCTTATATAGGGCTAATCTACTTGAAAAAGGCTAGTAAAGTGGCTATGCTGGAGATGGACAAAGTTAATCTGGACTTTATGAGTAGGTAGGAATACAATTATGAGCTTTCACTCATTTGGGAAGCTCTCTGAGACTATAAACCACAACTGAGTTAATTATCTTCCTTGCAGGAAGGAGTCACCATACTAGGAGATATTGACATAGATGAAAACATAAACCTAGAGCAACTATGTCTTCCATTTATACATTCACACACATAAACACACATCCACATACTTGTAGTTTCAGGGAAGTGGTGCAGTAGATAGAGCACCAAACTTGGAGTCAGTAAGACCTGAGTTCACAAGTAGCTTCAAGTACTCACTAGTTTTGTGAGTCACTTAACCTTTGCATGTTCTGGTTTCCTCATGTATAAAATGGGGATAATAATAGTACCTGCCTCCCAGGGTTTTAGAAGCTCATATGAGATAATTGTAAAGTGCTACGCAGAGTGCTTGACACATAACAAGCACTATGTAAATGTTAGTTGCTGGTAATTATATACTCATACCTGCATACATGTATGCATGCATACATACACATACATGCATATAAATTCTTTTTGTGCTCTGTACTTAATGATTTCAATGGTATAATAAACACACTGAGAAAATTCCATTAACCAATGCTTATGTGTATATGTGTGTGTCTATAGATAGATAGATAGATAGATATAGAGATATAGATAAAGATATAGCTATATAGATATAGATAGATATAGATACACACACATGTACATAAATGTGCATTTGGATGGAAATTGTAGAAACACATTTCTGGTGGCATCTGACCATTTGTGTTCAGGATTATTTATTGTCACAATTGACTTTTAATTGCTTTCTCTGAAAGTTCAGCCAGGGAAATCTTTTATATTTTCAATCTAAAACACAAGTATTAAGCAGATAGCTTCATAAAGCAGTAGCTTAAATAATTCTTGGTTGAAAAAAATGACTTCCCCTTTATTCAGTAATAACTACATGGATATCTGTCCTTTGAAAATAATACCTATGGGGTTCAACTAATTTCCTGAATTAACTAGGGAAAAAATATACCATGATGCCAAGCTACTGCAAAGAGTTACAAGAAGTGACAAATAGTCCACTGTTCACTGAACACAGATAAGCCCTTGACAGGGGAAAAAGATTTGGTCTATCCCAGGTTATCAAATGAATGGTCAGTTATTCTCTTAAGCAGTGAAACCATGCCAAAAGCTAAGCTCAGATTTATATTTCTATATAAAGGAATCAAGCTGGATTCTTTAATGCAGAAATGTCTGTTGGTGAATTTTTCACTGGGCAATTTTGCCTAAATCGACAATGTCAGCATTTCAAAAGCAACAACTACAGGCACATTTAAAAACAACTTTAGTGACTTTTTGTTTTGTTGTTTCATGGTGCTCCTCCAAATTTCCAATAAGGATGTCCCATTTTACAAAAACAATCATGATTGGTGTGGATAAACAGGAAGGTAGGGTTTTAAGTCTTAGTTCAAGTGTGGACTATCAATCACAGAATCTATATCATTTTCTAGGTTCCTCTAGTTCTCTCAGCAACTGACCTCCCATGACTTTAAACTGGCTTCTAAAATTTGACAGAATTACAACACCTGCCTTCAGGCTATGAAAACACAGTTCACTTATGCAGAAGAATATATGCTGTGGTGGAAAAACAACAACAACACAAACTTGTAATATGACTTGGGTATGCCTATTTTACAGAAATAGGGTGAAAATAAACAAAATTGCTTGTTGTAGATATTCTGTACAAGTTAGCAGACAAGTGCTAAGAAATTCAAGGTGTTATTATGAAAAATTAAGGAATTATTTTTATAAAAAGATGATGCAAGCTGATTGCTAAGAAAATGTTCACACATTTTAGATTATTTCCCAGTTGGCTGATGTATTTTCAAAGCTTGAAAAATAACTTTCTTCTTAATCTTCCTGTACCTTAAAGTAGAGTTTAGGAGGGGAAATAGGAAGGGTGAAACTATGATTACTTGAGCCCTCAACTAACTAATTTATAACTAACTACTCAAGTGTATGCATAAATGATTCTCTAAGTAAGGAAGTCTTAATCTTAAGGTTATCATAGATCTTTACTCACCATTTTGTGAGATAGTATATTAATCCCTACTCAACAATAAGGAAACAGATGTAGGGAAGTTCAATGATTTGCTCAAGTCACACAACTACTAAGTGTCTGAGATGGGATGTAAACCGAGGCTTCATAAGCATGTATACAAGGGGTAAAGTACATGCCAGTCATTTTAATGCTTCCAAAAAAAGGGAACTTTACATCTAATTTTTGTTCATATTTTAAAGTCAAATTTAACTGTAAATATCTTTAAAAATATTTAAGTTTGTGTTTCTTTAATATAATAAATATAATGTCATTTATGGAGGAATATTTAATAAATTATTGCCCCCCAAAAAGTTCACTGGGTGTCATTAGCCACACTGTTTCTTACTACCTTAATGAACTCTCCTAATATTTTTTCCTCTCTCCAGAAATTCTTGGAATAATGCCAAGGGGAAAGCTTAAACAAAAAAAAGTCTTTCACGTTTTTTTTCTTTTTTTTAAATGTATAACACAATAAAAAGAGGACTGAAGTGGTGGGTCAGGAGAACAGCTTGTTAGCAGCAGTCCAGAACCCTGACGCAAACTAACTATGACCTTAGCTTAGTTCTGGCTAATATTCACTCAACAGACGTGAAACATTTGCTGTGCTTTCTTAGCTTGAACTTATGAGTACACTTTGTTTTGAGAGAAGGTATTTACCACTTATAAAGAATATTCCATTTTTAAAAAGTATATCACCTACTAACAGAAGCTTCACCCTTTATTTTTTTGGTACATTGCAGATATTAATTATCAATTCACAAAAACTGCGTTTCCTCTCTATGGTGATTTAATTTGCATTGCTTTAGTGATTGCTCCCACACACAAAATATGGGAACTTCATATTGCCACCTCTAGCCTACTGTCCCAATCAGTCTTGCAAACATCTGGTCCCCTGAGTTTAAAAAAAATGAACAGATTTGCTTATGGATCAATGAAAATGATTAGGATTGTCAACAGAACCCTTGGAAAAGAATACCAACACAGGAGCAAGCCTTCCCTAAAAGTCTTCATAGCTTCAGTCAATGGTAGTGCTACCCTGGCTAGGGCTCCAATTAAATATATCTCTAGTGTGGCTTCTTGGTACATCTCTCAAATCAAGACTTCCCAAAGAGATCAAAGAGAAAGGAAAAATCTATATTAACAAAAATCTATATTAACAAAACAATTCATAGCAACTGTTTTTGTGGTGGCAAAGAAATGGAAATTGAAGTTGACATTCATCAATTGGGCAATGGCTGAACAAGTTCTATCTAATTGTGATTAAAAAGTATTCTGCTAAGAGAAATGACAATCAGGTTAGTTTCAGAAAAACATGGAAAGACCTATATGAACTGGTGCAAAGTGAAGTGAGCAGAAACAGGAGATCATCAGTAACAGCCATATTATAATGATGATCAACTCTTAAAGACTTTGTTACTTTAATCAGTTGTAATTATCAAAGACAATTCCAAGGGATTCATGATGGAAAATGCTATCTACCTGCAGAGAGAGAACTGATGAACTCAGTGCAAACAGAAAAATAATTTTCTCACTTTCTTTTTGATGCTTTTTTTGTGATATGGCTATTGTGGAAATCTTTTTTTTTATTTCACATGTATAATTGATATCATAATTACTTACCTTGTAAATGGGAGGGTAGGGAGGGGACGAGAAATTGAAAGTCAAAACTTTTTTTTAATAACGTTCAAATAAATAAATAATAAATATAGAAAAAAATACTCTTTGCAGTCCTGGCTCGATGGTCATGGTTGTTCATAGGAAACTCCCCTCTCCACAATTCTTCTGGATGTCTACATAGCATGAGCACCTCTATGTTTGCTGTGGCCCAGCAGTTGTTTGTCCTTTTCTACCACAACAGGGAGTTGACTCTCTCCATCAGTGTGTGAATAGAAATGGAGTCCACTAAACCACATGCAAGGATCCCAATGGGTGCATATTGACTTAGAAAACCACATAGTAAGATTATCAATGTTTTATTGTATTTTTATGTATTTTTTTATCATTTTCCAATTACATTATAATCTGGTTTGGGCCACACTCAGGAATGTTGCTGGCAACCTGTGTTTGACACCTCTGCTCTACTGTATCCCTGATCCCTCTCTTATCTCTCACCCACCCACCATCTCTGAATATCCCAGCAGGTCTTAATGTTTATTACTCTTCATTATGGCTTCTCATCATGGTTCCTCTACCATTCTGACTAACCTATCACTCTTCTCTTCCCATAATATGTGAGCTCCTGGAAGGCATGGGTTGTTTATATTTTTGTCTTTGGTTCCCAGTGCTGTGCAACACTTCACTCATTGTAGGTGCTCATTGACTGATCTAATTCCTTGTGTTCTAGAAATCTATGTCAGGAAGCAAATTTAGACAAATTTGCAACATGCAATCTTCAGAAAATCACAAAGATATAATAAGAAACCTTTGAAGTTATCTTATTTAGGGGTTGGAGACCTACAGCAGAAAGCCAAATCTGGCACCCAGGAAGTTTTTCTAGAGTCAGATAGTTAACAATATTTTCTACATTTTTTAATCCAATAAAACTTTACTTTAGAATGTAAAAAACCATAGCTCATAGCCTGCACAAAAATAGAACTGGACAGAATGCTCCCTAGGCAGCTGTTTGCAGATCCCACATCTAAACACATCACTCTCTGTTTTCTAATGAGGAAAATGAAACCTGTGCCTGTGAAGTGACTGGTACAAGGTCATTGAATAAAAACACTGTGACAATGCCTGAACTGCCACTAACAAGCCGACCTCTTGAAGCTACTTGTTTAGTGTTTTATTTAGGGTTCACCCCATTAGTAATATATCTAGAAACCTGTAAAAGTTGATTTATTACCATAGAATATGATTTTATTACATTGTGCATAGCCTCAAAATGTAAAATTAAGTTCAAGAAAATTATTGTGAAAAATTGATGTTCTAGAGCAGTCATAAATTTGTGACAAGCAAGATGATAACTCTTAGTATAACTATCTCCTCAAAACAACAAAATTTGCCTCCATTTCTTGATGAAACATCAGGGGATGATGATAGTAAGGTAATAGGGACAAAACCCAAAAGGAAAAAAAAATCTATGAAAGAAAAAAATGTATCAAAAGGGGACACACAAGTAAATAAGGTATTTTGGTGAGCTGTGTGTGTAGATATGTGTGTATGTATGTATATGTACAGACATATATATAGACATATATGCATACATATATATAAATAATATGTGTCTATATCTATATATAATTATAAATCGATTACGGGTTATAGGTTTTATGAGTTTATGGGTTTAAAAACTAAATATAAGGATGTTAATTAAATTGGTCATGTTTCCTTAAGGCTGTCCTTCCAGTCCTTAAGGTAAAAGATAAGACAATTTGCATCTGACTATGTTTCTCTGAGAGATATTTAGAAATGGCTGTATTTACCTCATTTTGGGCAATCATGGTGGGGAGTAACTCTGTGATTACATTCATATGAAGAACTTCTTAAGAATAAACTTTCTCTACCCATACATATAAATGCATTCTCTATTATTTATAGTCTTAGACTTTTGCCTGTGGGTTCTTGGAGATTAACTCAAGATCACATACACAGAGGAAGGTGTTAGAGGCAACACTGAATCTGACTATACTTGTGCTGTCAGACTGGCTCACATATTAGTATCAGAGAAAAGACAAAATGTTATAGTTAGCATAGACTTTATTTTAAATAGTTCTCTACTAAAAATTAAATCTTTGATACTTAGACACAAATATCTTGATACAAATGAAATAATTTGATATAAATGTACAATCTGTTCTCATCCATATTTGTAGGTCATTTATAATTGCTGATGTTAAAATACCATATTTTGTCACCTTTTGAATTTATCAGCTCACCAATAAGTTTTATTTGGCTGAATTTGTTTCCTAAAGAAGAATCATTTCATAGAGTTTTACACTAATGCCTTTGGAGAAACAAAGTGGAAAGGCAGCAGTTGCTGTGTTTTATAGTCAATACTTTGCTGTGATGGCTCTAGTTTTCACACAACTATAGAATTTAGTTTCCTTAAGAAGAAAGAGAAATATAGTCAGATGCAAATTGTCTTAGCTTTTACCTTAAGGACTGGAAGGACACATAACAATATTTTCTACATCTTTTAATCCAATAAAACTTTACTTTAGAATGTAAAAAACCATAGCTCATAGCCTGCACAAAAATAGAACTGGACAGAATGCTCCCTAGGCAGCTGTTTGCAGATCCCACATCTAAACGCATCACTCTCAGTTTTCTAATGAGGAAAATGAAACCTGTGCCTGTGAAGTGACTGGTACAAGGTCATTGAATGAAAACATCATGACAATGCCTGAACTGCCACTAACAAGCCAACCTCTTGAAGCTACTTGTTTAGTGTTTTATTTAGGGTTCCCCCCATTAGTAATATATCTAGAAACCTGTAAAAGTTGATTTATTACCATAGAATATGATTTTATTACATTGTGCATAGCCTCAAAATGTAAAATTAAGTTCAGGAAAATTATTGTGAAAAATTGATATTCTAGAGCAGTCATAAATTTGTGACAAGCAAATATGTTCAAGGATATAAAATTTTGGATACATGTTTTTCAAACTTGCCCTTTATATAAAAATCTCCAAGGTTCAAAGATAACTAAACACACATTCATTAGTATAGTTAGCACCATGCAATAAGAAACTGTTAAAAAAAGTTACATGAACAAATCAAATTATATTTTGAGAATAAATGGCACCTTTATAAACACACTGGTCAATCAACAAAATGTATTGAAACCTCATGTATTCCAACAACTTATTAGGTACTACAAGTGAAAACTGAAGAAAATATGTATTTATATGTATATAAAAATTGTATATGATTTGCAAATATATTATACAATAAGGTATATATGTTACATATATACATATATGTATATATGTGTGTATGTATACACAAACACATACATATATGTACATGTGCATTCATACACACATAGCTATAGTTATAGCTATATCCTGCCTTTGTGGACAGTATGATCTAATTGGAAAGATGGGGCACATATATGAAAAATAGCTTGAGAATATGGAGAAAGATAATAATTGGCACTAAAATTAAAGTGTAAATTAGTTCTCAAAGAAGAAGTCAATAAGACAAATGAGAGACTAAGCAATTAAAACAGATGACAAGAAATCTGTCCAAAGCAGTAGTGCCTATGAACAGGTAAATAGCTCATTTGGGACTCAACAGAAACAACAGTTATAAACTCAATGAAAACAACACGAGTTGGAGACAGAAGAACTGGACTTGAGCTTCTGCTAGCATTTGCTAGTAATGTGACCTTGAACAAGCAACTGAACCTCTCTGGGCCTCAGTTTTTTTATCTTTAAAATGAGGGAATTGAACTATATTTAAATCAACATAGTATAACTTGAATAAATCATGTTGCAAGGATCCATTGAAAGGTGCAAGACATGTAAACTGTAGTCAATCTCAAAGACTTCCAAGAGAGGATATGTTTTGAAAAAAAGGAAATGGCTTGGCAATCTAATTTCCAGGTTTTATATCATGGAATAATAGAATATTAGTACTTATGATCAAAGCAATGACAAATCAAAACTTTGTTGGACCTGATGGGAGACTGGAAATTCTATATACACTGGTTTTACCTGGGAGAAAAAAGTCTTATTATATTTAGCTATTAATGCATGTGCATTCAACCTTAGGGTAAGAGCTCTTGATTGGTGATTTAGTGAGGGCAAATTACTCCACTCAGTCTACCATATCTACTAAAATGCCCAAAACTCTGGATTATAATTCAACATCATATCCCAACTAGACAATCACTGTCCTATACTGTCTTACTACTTACCTGCTATCATGCATGAATTTCCTTTCCTCCCCACCCTCACTTCTTCCCCTTGTTCTAGGCATAGTAATCAAAATAACTGACTACTACCCTAAATAGAAACTTACCATCCCTGGGACTTCATAAACCAAATGATGAAGCATAGAACTTTCTCCTAATAGAAAGGTGATGGTCCAAGGTATAGAATGAAGCATAAATTTTTTTTGGCCACATCAAAAGTGTGGATTTTTTTTGCTTGCTTACATTTATTTATTATAAGGGGTTGTGAATTTCCATTTATATTTGGAGGGTAGAAAGAAGAAAGAACTAGGGGTGCACAAGACCCCAAAATAACAACACTACAGGTCCTGCTGAATGAATTAGACTCTGTCTTCTCTCAGCCAAAGAGAAGCAAAGCTTATTAAAAGTTTGCCATGTTGGGTAGACTCTTAAGGAGCTTCAGTATCTGTAAGGCTTGTATTGGACAAGCAGGCTTGTATTGGACACAGATAAAAACCGGGGTCACAGAAATGATGAGGTACAGGCTCTGGGAACCCCCTTGAACTCTGATTGAATTTTCTCATTTGAGGAGGCATTTGCCTGAGACCATAAGCCTTTCACTGTGGCCCAAACCTCTGTTATTAGTGAAGCCCCCCATTATCCAGCTAGCCCCCACTCTTGATCCTCCCAAAATATCTATACCCAAATCAACTGTTACACCCTTGGACTGGCCTAGCCCGCCATTTTCTGTGCTCTCCAGGTAGCCTCCAGCAACTTCACTCATTTAGTGGAGTCTGACTCATTGACTCCTCCTAAAGACCCTCCCTAAACTCCTCCTCTAGAATACCCCTAGATTCCTCCTACAAAAAAAAAAAAACTGTATATAAAACCCCATCTTGTCTCCATGTGGTGTGAGAGCACCATACAATTTTCTAGCACAGACTTGCTCTGTGTCCAATACAAGCCTGCTTGTCCAATACAAGCCTTACAGATACCGAAGCTCCTTAAGAGTCTACCCAACATAGCAAACTTTTAATAAGCTTTGCTTCTCTTTGGCTGAGAGAAGACAGAGTCTAATTCATTCAGCAGGACCTGTAGTGTTGTTATTTTGGGGTCTTGTGCACCCCTAGCCTAAACCTCATCATTTTATTGTGACCCTCTTCAGAAAGACCTCAAAAAATTATGAAAAGCAAGCTCAAATGAACAAATGACAAGACAACTTTAAAAGTAACACAGGTTCACATCTTGACTTTGATACTAGCTGTGAGATTGATAGAAAGTCACTTGCCTTTTCTAAGCTACATTGTCCTTATCTATAAAATAGGGAGAGTAATATCTTATACCACCTCACAGCATTGTTATCAAATAAAGTAAGTGATTTATAAGCCTTAAAGTACATTTTTTGTTCGTTTGTTGTTATTAATCTTTGAAATACATTCATTTCAAATCTATGCCCCTTAATGTGATCAGTTGCTACATGTCTTTTAAGGTCCAGATCAAATGTGTTTATATTTTAATAAGAGAGTACACCTTACACAAAATGAATGAAATTTTAGTGGTGAAATTTCAGGCCTATATACAGAGTTGTGCTGGATTTAGCTCTTACAGGGATGGTGTTTGCAAGAGACAATTGTTAAATTTTCAATGTGAGCTGTATTTATACCTCAGAAATCTGATTACATATCAGGGCTTAATTTATTGTTTTGCTGATTACCTAGACTTTTAAGAAAATAATGACCAAATGTTAATAATGCTGATGAAACTTAAATAGATAGATTTTTTTTTTTTACCTAGAGAGACAATTAACCATTTACCAGCACATCACTGACAGGCTCATAGAAGAACTATCTTAGATTAAGGCCTTCCCTGGAGCTTTGTCAAAACACAGAAAATATCTAAGTTGGTTGGTTGGCCTTGGGAACAGTGTAATTGTTTAATCTCTTTACTTCTCCCACTGTCTTCATACCGACCCCTATTCCCAGGGGCCTTAGTCTAGAAAGCCTATTGAGTCTCACTGTTTGGTTATGAAAATAGCTATAAGCACAAGTAAATCATTATAAATATGTGAATTTGGGGGGGTTTGTTTTCTAACTAAATTTCAAAGTGTTCTTATATGAAATGCAGTTGTCAAGAAGCCAAAGAAAGCCCCTGTTGTTGGGATTTACTATTCATAATAAACAGAAATTATACAAAGCACACAGTATAAAAATAGCTAATATCCACGAAAATAAACTTTATCTGTATTTTTTCTCTGTTTTCCTTTCACCACTAGGGACAAAGGAAGTCCAGGCTAATGAGAGAATGGCTGCCTTGCTGACTCAGAATGAAGCTGCCTGTTTGGATAATAGTTAACTTTAAATGCAATTGCTCTGAGATCCTCAATTACTGCTGGGGGAACTGCTCTCTCAAGGGGTGACAAGCAATTTGGATTCAGTGGTTGCTCTCACCTGGTTGTCTTTTTGAACACTAATTTAGAAAAGTATTCTTTTATACAGTCAGGATTTGGGGATGTGTAGTAACTTTAGCATGTGCCTGATTTTAATTTGATTCTCTGGACTAAGGCCAAGAAGAGCTTCTTTTTGTATTTGTTTGCTTGTTTCTTAGCATTTAAGTTCAGATCAGCAAACTTCCTGAATGCTAATGTCTCTATGTGCAGAATTATTCTTTATAATACTTCTAAGGCACAAATGAACGAGCTCAAAATATATGTCTATAGGACTACTCCCAGCTAGATGATGAAGAGAGATCATCTGTTTGTCAGTTGACATCCCATGGTCATTTCTATGAGAACATCACTTTCTATGGTAGATCCTTAGACTCCATCACGACTTTTGTTTCTCCATAAAATTTCAAAAGATTTTTATTTTCATCAGTCTTATTGCTTCTTTTACCAACATATTAAAAGCCCTGGGATATCAGAAGATTATTTCATATGGGGATATAGTCTCCCCAAATCATGACTGGGTGAACAACTATCTGGTCACTCAGCAAAAACAAATAACAATTAAACATTGATCATTTGCTAGCCACTGTGCTAAGAGATATGGATGCAAAGATAAAAAAAGATAAAATTTATGTCCTCAACACAGTTGAGTGATGGAGTAGACAGAAAAAAAAACATGCAGTCAGAAAGCCCTGAATTAGAAGTGTGTCCAGGCTAGAGTCTGGGAAGAACAATGATGCCAAGTGGCAAAAGATATAAATGATGATCCAGCAATGAGACTGATAAAGAGTGGTCAGAAAGGCAGAAGGAAAGTGACAAGGTAATAGTGTTATGGAAACCAATAGAAGAGAGAGAATCCAGAAAATGATAGTCAAAAGATAGCTAGGAGGCATAGTGGATAGAACACTGGACCTGGAATCAGGAAGACCTGACTCTGAATCTCGATTATGACGCTAGTTGTATGACCTTGGACACCCTGTTTGCCTCAGTTTCCTCATCTAGAAAATGAGCTGGAAAAAGAAATGGCAAACCACTCTATTATATTTGCCAAGAAAACCCCAAATGGCATCCTGAATGAAATGACTAAACAACAACTTTCAAAAGCTCCTGAGAGTTCAAAGAAGATCAATCAAAAGTCTGAGATCTGGGGGGCGGAGCCAAGATGGCAGAGTAGAAACAGCATTTCCAATGGGCTCTGCCCCACACAAATTTCAAACAATGTGAAAGGGAGCTCCGAACAACTTCTGGAGCCACAGCACCCACAGAACGGCACAGAGAAGCTAACCTCCTACTGAGGACAGCCCAGCAGCCCTGCAGGGAGCAGCCAGCGCAGCGCTCTGAGATCAGGCAGCACAGCGCACTGGGAACCCACAGCAGCCCGCAGAGCCGAGCCCAGGTCCGCGGTTTTAGCCCCAGGGCGGCCGGGCCTTCAGCCGGCTGGTGGAACCCCAGAACACCAGCACTTGTGGCGATTCCAGAATTATCAGCACAGATATGCCTAGGACAAAGTGAGAGGTTAGTGCCCTATGGACTTTGGGACCAGTATTTGGGGAACACGTGGCTTCCTCCCCTGGGGGCAAAAAGCTGCTGAAGAAACAGCTGCACAGAAGCCATTTTGCAGCTTCAGTAGTGGCTCTAGCTCCTGGTCTGCGAACTGTAGGAAGATCCAGCAATCAGTTTGGGGGTTAATCGCTTTTGCTTTAAACTGCCTGGATCTGGATTGTGGTCTGGGGGGAAGTTTGGGGTGGGTATCCAACTTGCCAGAGTGGGTGGAGGCTTTACAGAGGCCACCCAACTGGCAGAAGTTGTGAAGACCCCACATTTGGGCGGAAGCTCCCCTGTCTGGTGGCAGAGTCCTACTGTGGCAACAAGCCCAAAAATCAAGTAATTAAGTGGCAATATGCCTAGGCAAATGAAACAAAATAAACAGAAAAGTTCAACATTGGACTCCTATTTTAGGGGCAAAGAGGCTCAAAGCATGGAGGAGGACTGTGAGGTCAGAACTCCTGCACCAAAAGCCCCAAATGAAAATACAAGCTGGCTACAGGCCATAGAGGACCTTAAGAAGCAGATAAGAGAAGTGGGGGAAAATTTGGGAAGAGAAATGAAAAAGATGCAAGAAAAGTATGAAATGACAGTCAACAGCCTGACTGAGGAAAATAACACCTTAAAAAATAGACTAACTCAAATGGCAAAAGAGGCTCAGAAAGGCAATGAGGAAAAGAATGCCTTAAAAAGTCGAATTTGCCAGATGGAAAAAGAATCTCAAAAGCTCACTGAGGAGATTCATTCCTTCAGAGTTAGACTGAAGCAAATGGAAGCTAGTGACTTTATGAGAAATCAAGATACTATTAAACAGAACCAAACAAATGAAAGAATAGAAGGCAATGTGAAATATCTCATGGGAAAAACCACTGACCTGGAAAATAGATCCAGGAGAGATAATTTAAAAATTATTGGACTACCTGAAAGCCATGATCAAAGAAAGAACCTAGAAATCACCCTTCAAGAAATTCTCAAGGAAAATTGCCCTGATGTTTTAGATCCAGAGGGCAAAATAGAGGTTGAAAGAATCCACAGATCACCTCCTGAAAAAGATCCCCAAAAGAAAACTCCCAGGAATATTATAGCCAGGTTCCAGAATCCCCAGATCAAGGAGAAATACTACAAGCAGCCAGGAAGAAACAATTTCAATATTGTGGAAACACAATCAGAATAGCCTAGGACCTGGCAGCTTCTACACTGAGGGATTGAAGGGCATGGAATATGATATTCCAGAGGGCAAAAGAGCTGGGATTGAAGCCAAGGGTCACCTACCCAGCAAAACTGAGTATCTTGTTTCAGGGGAAAATATGGTCATTCAGTGGAATAGAGGACTTTCAAGCATTCTTGATGAAAAACCAGAGTTGAATAGAAAATTTGACATTCAGACACAAGAAGCAAGAGATGCTTGAGAAGGCAATCAAGGAAAAGAAATCAAAAGGAACTTATCAAAGTTGGACTATTTACAGTCCTACATGGAAAAACAATAACTGTGTTTGATGAAACCTTTTCTCATTATGAAAATAATTGAAGAAGGGTACATGGCATATGTTCACAGGTATACATGGATAGAGGGCACAGGTTGAATTTGATGGGAAGGGATGATTATTTTTATTTTGGAGGTCAATTGGGGTTGGGTGACTTGCCCAGGTTCACGTGGCTGGGTTTTTGTTTGTGTGTTGGGTGTCTGGGGCCAGATCCGAGCTCGGGTCCTTCTGGCTCGAGGGCTGGCTCTCTGCGCGATTCGCCACCTAGCCACCCCAAGGAAGGTATAATTCTTAAGGGGTGAAGTCAAGAGGTGAGAGAGGAAAGTGGCAAGAGGAGATGGAGAGAGACAGGGTAGGGCAAACTATCTCATGTAGAAGAGGCAAGGGGAAGTAGTTGCAGGGGAGGGGAAGAACAGGAAGGCATAAAGGCAAAAGCATATTCTCATTGAAGTTGGCTCAAGGAGAGAATCACATACATACTAAATGGAATATCTTACCCTCACTCACTCTCCTGAGTAGGGGAAAGGGGGATGAGAGGGGGGATGATGGAGGGGAGGGCATTCTGGGGGGAGGGGAGGTTGGAAGTACCCACTATCAAAGAGGGACAAGATCAAAATAGGGAATGGACCAGATGGGAGGTGAGACAGGTGGGAGGGAAATATAAGCAGTCTTTTACAATATATCTACTATGGTAATGTTTTGCATAGATATACATGTACAACACATACTGAATTGCTTATCTTCTCAGAGGGAGTGGGTGACAGGGGAGAAAGGGAATGGATCTGAAAATTGAAGTTTTAAAATTAAATGTTTCATAAGATGTCCAGGCAGTGGGGCTCAGAGATTCACCTTGCCCTAATGGCAAAGTCGAAGGGGGTATGGGAGAAGATATGGGAGAGAGCAGATTGGATGAGGGGATATCTGGTGGGACTGCTATTCTGGGGTGGTGGGTAGGGAAAAATGGGGGGGAAATGTAACTCATAATCTGGTGGAAATGAATGATGTAAACCAGAAGTTAATAAAGCATTTGCTTAATTTAAAAAAAAAAATTAAAAAAAAAAGTCTGAGACCTGATAAAAGACCACCAGAGAAGATTCACTTCTTAATTCCTGGTAATCTGCTTTCTGACTCTATCACTCAGTTAAAACTCCTTCCTCTGAGGTTCTCAACAATCTCTTAATTGCTAAATTTGAAGGCATTTTTTTATCTTCTTCCTTCTTGACTCCTCTTCAGTAAATAATAATGTTGACTTCCTTGATGACTCTCTCCTGCAATGGATTTTGTCATAATCCTATCAACTGCCTATATGATTGCCCCTTTTCAGTCTTCTTTGCAGGATGACCATCGACTTCTTGCCCCTAGTTGTAGGCTTTGTCCTTGGGGCCTCTTCTTTTCACTCTTTACACCCCATGACCTCATCAGCTTGGATGGATTCAATCATCTCTAAACAGATGACTCCTAAATCTAGATAATCAACTCTAATCTAATTCCTGAACTCCCTAATTCCATATCAACAACTTCCTGTTTAACATATTCACCTGAATGTCCCATAGCTATCTAGAACACTTGTCTAAAGAGAATCTCTGGCTTAGCTTTCTTACCACATTTAGCTAATGATGTGATAGCCTCATATTAAAGTCTGCAAAATCAAGCTGACATTTAACAACAGCCCTGGTGTTAACTAGTTAGTTCCCACTCTACCTATCCACAAATCCATGCTTGAGATTACCAGCTATAATTACAGGGTTAATTAGCTAGTTTCCTATTTTATATGATATAGATCTTCCCCTTCTCTCATCTGTGTGCTTTGGGCTATAAGTCATTATCTTTATTTGTCCTTTGAAATTCCTTTGTATCTATTCAGTTTGTGTAACCCATACCTAATGTAGCTTAAAACTCATGTTCAAGGCTGACTGCTTTTTGTTTCAGTGATAGCTGTGCTCTGAGCATACTAACCTGTAGTTCCCCCCATCTCTGCCTCAATGATTCTATGATTGGCAGCAAGCTGTAAATAAATCTATGCACAATTTTTGTCATACTTTACCTCGTGATGTTGGATTTTACCATTTTCCCCTAAATTAGCTCTTCCTCTGAATTTCCCCGTTTCCATAAAGATTTACAACCTTAGCATGACTCTTGATGTCTCCTCTGACATTCACCAAGTCTTGCTGATTCTACCTTCATAATTTTTGTGGTTATCATTCAGTCGTTTCACTCATGTCCAACTCTTCATGACCCCATTTGGAGGCTTCTTGGCAAAGATACCTGAGTAGTATGCCATTCCTTCTCCAACTCATTTTACAGATGAGAAAATTGAGACAACAGCTAGCAAGTGTCTGAGGCCAGAGTTGAACTTGATGATGAGTCTTCTTGGCTTCAGACTGGGTACTCTATCCACTGAACCTCCTAGCTGCCCTCCTTCTCAATACCTTCCACAATATCTTTCACCTTTGTTTTTTTGCCCTCATAGTCATGACTTCTGTTCAGGCCTTTTTCACCACTCACACAAATTATTCCAAAGACTTCTTCATTGGTTTCCCTGTTTCTAATCACTTCCATCTCTAACTGATCCTCTTCATAACTTCTTTAATAAGCTCTAGGTATGACCATGTCATTCCCTGCATCTAATAATCTCAATGTCTTCCTGTTTCTTCTAGGGAAATATATAAATAGTGTTCAGCTTGTCATTTTAAGCTCTACACAATCTCACTCACTCAGCACTCAAGCACAATACCTTGCACATATTGTATGTTTAATAAATGCTTATTGACTCACACCAGCATACATTTCCAGATATATTTCACATTATTCCCCTTCATGACTTCTGCAATGCAGCTAAATTGGCCATCTTGCTCTTCCTCTAACCTCTTCTTTGGATAGGAATATGTGCATGTTTATAAATATGGATCAAATTCATCATTAAAAAAAAATCTAAGGAATGAAGCCAAGATGGCAGAGTAGAAGCAGGAAAACTCCATGTGCTCCCCCCATAACCTCCTGAAATACCTACAAACATGACTCTAAACAAACTTTAGGGCTACAGAACCCACAAAGTGACAGAGAGAAACAAATCTGCTGAAGACAGCCTGGCAGGTGGACAGGAAGGGTCCATGGCAGCACACTGGGAGCAAAGCCAAGCCCTGCCTGAGCCTGTGGTTTTAGCCTCAGGACAGACCAAAAAGCCACAGCTGGAGGGACATCAGGAAAGTGGATCACCAGCAGCTGTGGTGGTTTCCAGAATTATTAACACCTAAATGATAAAGACAAAGTGAGAGGTCAGTGTAGATTTTGAGAACAGGGTGTCAGGGAGTCCAGCCTTTGCCCCCAGAGGGAGAAGTGGTTGAGGCACAGCGCCCACCACCACATGGTTGCTTCAGAGCTCTTGGCCTGCAGATTGTAGCGGGACCAAGCAAGGATTCTGAGGGGCTGTTCTTCCTTTAACCTACTTGGATCTGGATTGCTGTCTAGGATGGAGGTCCTGAGGTGTGTGACCAATGTTCCACAGCCAGTGTGGGCTTCTGAGAGGGCACACAATTAAATATCTCCAGCAGCTGTGAAAACCCCAGCAATTTGGGTCAAAGCTCTCCTCTCTGGAAGCAGAGTTCTACTGTGGCAAAAAGGTCAAAAGTCAAGCAACTGACTGGCAACATGAGCAAGCAAAGGAAGCAAAGCAAGTACAGCAATCTGACTTTAGATTCATATTTTGAGGACACAAAAAGAACAGGAGGAAGACAACAAAGCCCGGACTCCTGTACCAAAAGCTTCCAAGAAAAATATCAATTGGTTACAGGCCATAGAGGAGCTTAAGAAGGATTTTGAAAACCAAATAAGAGAAGTGGAGGAAAAATTGAGAAGAAAAATGAGAATGATGCAAGAAGATCATGAAAAGAGAGTCAACAACCTGACTGAAGAAAATAACACCTTAAAAATAGACTAACTCAAATGGCAAAAGAGGCTCAAAAAGGCAATGAGGAGAAGAATGCCTTAAAAAGCTGCATTTGCCAGAGGGAAAAAGAATCTCAAAATCTCACTGAAGAAAATCATTTCTTTCGAATTAGATTGGAGCAAATAGAAGGTAGTGACTTTATGAGAAATCAAGATACTATTGAATAGATCCAAACAAATGAAAAAATAGAAGGCAATGTGAAATAACTCATGGGAAAAACCATTGACCTGGAAAATAGTTCCAGGAGAGATAATTTAAAAATTATTGGACTACCTGAAAGCCATGATCAAAAAAAAAAAAAAAAACAACTGGAAAACATCCTTCATGAAATTCTCAAGGAAAACTGCCCTGATGTCTTAGAACAAGAGGGCAAAACAGAGGTTGAAAGAATCCACCAATCACCTCCTAAAAAAAGATCCCATAAAGAAAATTCCTAGTAATATTATAGCCAGATCCTGGAGTACCCAGATGAAGGAGAAAATATTACAAGCAGCCAGGAAGAAACAATTTGAATATTGTGGAAACACAATCAGGATAACACAGGATCTGGCAGCTTCTATACTGAGGGATTAAAGGACTTGGAATATGATATTCCAGAGATCAAAGGAGCTGGGATTAAAACCAAGAATCACCTACCCAACTGAGTATAATGTTTCTGGGGAAAATATGGTCATTCAAAGAAATAGAGGACTTTCAAGCTTTCTTGATGAAAAAAAACAGAGTTGAATAGAAAATATGACAATCAGATACAAGAAGCAAGAGGAACATGAGAAGGTTAAATAGGGAAAAAAATCATAAGTAACTTATAAAAATTGAATTATTTACATTGTTACATAGAAAAATGATAATTGTAACTTATGAAACTTTTCTCAGCATGAGAATAGTTGAAAGGAATACACACACACACATATATACACACATACATACATACATTCATACATACATACATATGTCTACATAGGAGGGTATGTGAGCATATGAATACATATGAGAATGTGTGTATATATGTGTATAGGTATACATTGATAGAGGGCACAGAACCAATTTAATAGGAAGGGATGATACTTAAAAGGTAAAATTGAGAGGTGAGAGAGGAATATAATGAGAGAGAGGGGGAGAGACAGAATGGGGTAAATTATCTCATATAGAAGAAGCAAGGGAAAACTGTTACATTGGAGGGGAAGAACAGGAAGGCAAAAGGGAATGGGTCAACCTTACTCTCATTGAATTTGGCTTAGGGAGGGAATGACATACACACTAAATAGAGTATCTCACCCTACAGGAGAGTAGGGGGGAAAGGGATGAGATGGGGGATGATGGAGGGGAGGGCAGGTTGCGGGGGAAGGAAGTTAGAAGCACACACTTTTGAAAAAGTACAGGGTCAAAGTAGAGAATAGGACAAGTGGGGGGGTGGGATAGGCTGGAGGGAAATATAGTCAGTCTTTCACTATATATCCACTATGGAAATGTTCTGCATGTACAACCTATATTGAATTGCTTATTTTCCCAGTAAGGGTGGTTGATGAGGGAGGAAGGGAAAAATCTGGAATTCAATATTTTAAAATCAAATGCTTTTTTAAAATATTAGTATTATTATTTTTACATGCAACTGGGAAATAAGATGTCCATGCATTAGAGTACAGAGATCCATCTTGCCCTACTGAAAAGTTGGACGGGGTATGAAGGAAGATATAGGAGAGAGCAGATTGGGAGAGGGCGTATACAATGGGATCACTGTTTTGGGTTGGTGGGTAGGGGAAAGACAGGGAAAAAATTTGTAACTCAAAATCTTGTGAAAATGAATGATGTAAACTAAAAATAAACATAAAATTTAATTTAAAAAATAAGAAAAGGAAGATGGCGGAGTAGAAACAGCTCATCCAAGCCACTCTGCCCCCAGATTCCCCCCAAACGATGTAAAAGGGGACTCTGAACAACTTCTGGAGCCCCAGCACCCACAGAACGACACAGAGAAGCTAAACTCCCACTGAGGACAGCCCAGCAGCCCTGCAGGAAGGACCAGCGCAGTGGTCTGGGACCTGGCAGCGTGCAGTGCGCTGAGCACAGGAGCCGAGCCGAGCCCAGGTCCGCATGAGCCAAGGTTTTAGCCCCAGGGCGGCAGGGCCAGCAGCCAGCTGGAGGAACCCCAGAACACCAGGAGCTGTGGCGACTCCAGAATTATCAACATAGACCTGCCTAGGACAAAGTAAGAGGTTAGTGTCCTATGGACTTTGGGACTGGTATTAGGGAATGTGTCGGCTCCCTCCCCTGGGGGCTAGAAGCCGCTGAGGACAAACGGCATTTTGTAGTTTTCAGAGGCAGCTCCCGCTCCCAGCCTGCGAATTTGTAGGGAGATACAGCGATCAGTCTTGGGGGGGTAATCGCTCTTGCTTTAACCTCCCTTGATCTGGATTGTGATCTAGGGTGGAAGTTGTGGGTGGGTTTACAGCTTGCCAGAAACGGAAGTTGCCCCCCACACGTTCGGGACGAAAATTCCTCTAGCTGGCCTTAAAGCCATAGTGTGGCAACAAGACCAAAAGTCAAGTAATTAAGCGGCAACATGCCAAGGCAAAGGAAACAGAAAAATGCAACCCCAGACTCCTATTTTGGGGGCATAGAGCAGGAAAAGGACTGTGAGGTCAGAAGTCCTGCTCCAAAAGCCCCAGGGGAAACCATGAGCGGGTTGCAGGCCATAGAGGACCTTAAGAAGGACTTTAAAAATCAAATAAGAGAAGTGGAGGAAAAATTGGAAAGAGAAATGAGAAGGATGCAGGAAAAGCATGAAATGAGGGTCAATAGCCTGACTGAGGAAAACAACACCTTAAAAAATAGACTAACTCAAATGGCAAAGGAGGCCCAAAAGGGCAATGAGGAGAAGAATGCCTTAAAAGTCGAATTTGCCAGATGGAAAAAGAATCTCAAAAGTTCACTGAGGAGATTCATTCCTTCAGAGTTAGACTGGAGCAATGGAAGCTAATGACTTTATGAGAAATCAAGATGCTGTTAAGCAGATCCAAACAAACGAAAGATTAGAAGGCAATGTGAAATATCTCATGGGAAAAACCACTGACCTGGAGAACAGATCCAGGAGAGACAATTTAAAAATTATTGGACTACCTGAAAGCCATGATCAAGGAAAGAACCTAGAAATCACCCTTCAAGAAGTTCTCAAGGAAAACTGCCCTGATGTTTTAGATCCAGAGGGCAAAATAGAGGTTGAAAGAATCCATAGATCACCTCCTGAAAAAGATCCCAAAAAGAAAACTCCCAGGAATATTATAGCCAGGTTCCAGAATCCCCAGATCAAGGAGAAAATACTACAAGCAGCCAGGAAGAAACAATTTCAATATTGTGGAAACACAATCAGAATAGTCCAGGACCTGGCAGCTTCTACACTGAGGGATTGAAGGGCATGGAATATGATATTCCAGAGGGCAAAAGAGCTGGGAATGAACCCAAGGGTCACCTACCCAGCAAAACTGAGTATTTTGTTTCAGGGAAAATATGGTCATTCAGTGGAATAAAGGACTTTCAAGCATTCTTGAGGAAAAAACCAGAGTTGAATAGAAAATTTGACATCCAGACACAAGAAGCAAGAGATGCCTGAGAAGGTAATCAGGGAAAAGAAATCAAAAGGAACTTATCAAAGTTGAACTATTTACATTCCTATATGGAAAAGCAATAACTGACTGATGATATCTTTCTCACTATGAAAATAATGGAAGAAGGGGGTGTGGTCATATGAATACACATGTGAATGTGTGTGTATATGGTTACAGTTATATATGGATAGAGGGCATAAGTTGAATTTGTTGGGAAGGGAGAATACTCAAGGGATGCAATTATGAGGTGAGAGAGGAAAGTGGCAAGAGGAGATGGGGAGAGACAGGGTAGTGTAAACTATCCCATGCAGAAGAAGCAAGGGGAAGTGGTTGCAAAAGAGGGAGAGAATAAGGAAGGCTAAAAAGGCAAAACCACATTCACATTGAATTTGGTTTAGGGAGAAAATGACATACATACTAAATGGGATCTCTCAACCTGCAGCAGGATAGGGGGAAGGGGGATGAGAGGAGGGATGATGGATGGGAGGGCATCCTTGGGGTGAGGGGAGGTTGGAAGTACCCACTATAGAAGAGGGACAGGATTATGTAAGGAATGGACCAGGTGGGGGGTGGGATGAGTGGGAGGGAATTATAAGCAGCCTTGTACAATATATCTACTATGATAATGTTTTGCATAGCTAGACATGTACAACATATACTGAATTACTTATCTCTCAAGAGGGAATGGGTGACAAGGGAGGAAGGAAATGGATCTGAAATTTGAGGTCGTAACATTAAATGTTTCAAACATATATAAATACTATTATTAATACTCTTTTGCTTGTAATAGGGAGATAAGATGTGCAGGCATTGGGATGCAAAGACTCACCTTCCTCTAATGGAAAAGTCGATGGGGGTATGGGAGAAGGTATGGGAGAGAGCAGATTGGAGGAAGCAATATCTTGTGGGATTACTATTCTGGGAGGTTGGGTAGGGGAATAATGGGGGAAAAATGATTGTAACTCAAAATCTGGCGGAAATGAATGATGTAAAACAGAAGTTAATAAAGCATTTGTTTAAAAAAAAGAAAAAAATAAGAAAAGAAAAATAAAAAAAGTTTAAAAATATAACTAGGGTCTGATAGAATTGAAATGCATGGGGATATGAATAGTGAGCTAGTGGGAGAAGGGGAGTTTTATTTCAGAGGAAACTGTATCATTGCATGAGCTATCCCCAACGTCTGGAATGTACTCTTCCCTCACTGGGAAACACTATTTCCTGAGGCCACCCACTCCACTTTTTAGCAGCTTTAATTAGGAGGAAGTTTTTCCTTCTCTAGAATCAAAATGTGCCTCTGAAATCTCTAGATAATTACTTTTAGAATGTGTCCAGCAGCATCTAAAATGAGAATATTGTATAACAATCTATTAGATCTGATAATCATTCATTTTTTTAAAGGAAATGAATTCTTTAAATGTTTGGAATGCCCTTGAGGCTTATATAACTAATGATATCAACTGAAAAGAAACTAGCACATAACTTTTACTTTTCTCTTTCTGGGAGGAAAAGAATATTTAAATGGCCAATTCATTTTGCTAAGAAAAATAGCTTCCTTTGTCTATTTTGTGCAGCAGAAAATGATAGCCTTGAAAGAGCAGTAACAATGAATTGAGAAATAAATTACACTTAGTTTTGATTTTGTACTTCTGACTCATAGAGTCACTGTCTTTCTTCCCTGATGATAGTAAGTCATCACAACTTCATGTAGAGCACTATGATATTAGGAAGCATACTGATTGAACAAAACAATCACTCTAACAAATATTTGTTAGGCACATACTAGGTTCTAAGTGCTGAGGATATTGAGATAAAAATTAAAATAATGCCTACTATTCAGAAACCTACATTCTTTTGGGAGGTACAATGTATACATAGATGAATGTGTAGCTGTTCAGTCATTTTTCATTCTTGTCCAACTCTTCATGACCCCATTTCGGGTTTTCTTGGCAGAGATACTGTTATGGTTTGCCATTTCCTTCTCCAGCTCACTTTTCAGATTAGGAAACTGAAGCAAACAAACCTGCCCAGGGTCACACAGCTAGTAAGTGTCTAGGGCATTTTTTCAACTCATAAAGATGAGTCTTCCTGACTCCAGGCCTGACATGCTATCCACTGTACCACCTAGCTGTGTTAAACAACATACAAACCAATAAGGTAAATTGGGTTATAACTTAAGGAGGAAACTAACAGCTAGGAAAATGTACAAAGCCTTCATGAAGGAAGTTATGCAGTGAAAGAAAATAAAGATTATGAATGATAGAGATAAAGAGGGTGTACACTGCAAGGCTGCCTTGTACAAGTGAATAGAGGCAAGAAATAAAATGTTGAGCTTGGGGAATGATGAGGAATATTACCTAAAAGCTCTAATTTCTCTTTAAACAATGTGATTAATCAACTTTTCAGACATGACTAAATTTTTTTAAAAATTAAATTATGCTTTATTATTTACTTGGCATAAGTTATTTGACATTAACTAGGCATAACTTTATCTCCAAATCATTAAGTTTATTTTAATGGATCTCTGTTGCAAAGCATGGTACTCTCTCCTAGGGAAGGATAATGATTAATAAGTGATAATGCCCTAACTTCATGTAGCTTGCATTCTAATATATAGTATACAATCCCAAACTGAAGCTATGAGTGGAGAATCAGGAAAAATATGCCATATGAATTCCATTTCAAAATATTATTTTCATATGCAATTTCACATATTATGAAGATATTTCTATAGTCTGAGTAATTAGGAAAGTAGAAGATTACTAGTAATGAGAAATATGAGATTTCATTGACCTAAACACAAGTTTAAGCAAATACCAAGCTAACTTCTTGCTTATTTCAAACCCTTTGCAATGCAGCCAAGATAAACAATTAAAAAAAACAGTGATCCACATATCTAGACCTATAAAAATTAATGCTAATATAAGAAAATTAGGGTTTTGCTCAGATACATCCATTATTTTATCAATATTTATACTCCTAGCAAATGAAAAACAGCAGACCATTTCTTGTTCTCATCCTTTATAATAATTGTTGATATTTTCTTATAAATTACCCATAAGAGAATCTATTCAATACAATGGAAACTGTTTTCAGATATACTATTATCCTTTTGTCTCCATTTCTGTTCATATCTATCCTTGATAATGTATTTTGTAATTTTCTTGCATACAAGTCATCATTGATAACATACAGCTTGCCTATATCCCATCATTCACCTTTTTATTACTATTAGAATTATTTGTAATTTTAACTTTTTAGAGATCACAGTTTTCAAAGATGTGCAAACCTATATCATCATTAGAAGAATATTAGTGTTGAAGAGATGGATTTTTGCATCAGTGAAGAATATAAAATACATAACAAATTTCCCAAAAGTAATACAACACCATCTCTTCCCACACAGTTCTAGACCCAGTTCAGTTTATGTACCTGACCATGATGCATTTATTTCTTTTAATTTGATTTTGAGTCAAGAAGCATTTTTCTTCCCCGACCCATTCTCCACTGTTAAAAAGAAAACAAAAACAGAACTCTTCTAACAAATATGTGTAGGCAAGCAAAACAAATAATCACACTGTCCATGCTCAAAAGTTAATTTCTCATCTGGAATCTTGAATTCATCACTTCTCTATTAGCAGGTGAATATCAGACATCATCATCAGTCCTCTAAATCATGAGTGATCACTACATTGATCAAAGTTTTTAAGTACTTCAAAATTACTTGTCTTTAAAATGTTACTGTTGAAAAAAAAGTTCTATTTCTTTTCATTTCATTCTGCATCGATTCATATAAACTTTCCCAAGTTTCTCTAACCCATTCCTTTTCTCATTTCTTATGGCATAATAGTAATCTATTATATCCATATACAATAATTTGTCCAACCATTCCCCAATAAATGGGGAATTTTTTTTTACCCTCAATGTAAATATTTCTCTTTTGGCTACATTGGTTTTCTTTGTGATAAAAGTTTTTGAACTCAAAATTGTCCATTTTATCCCCTGTTATCCTTTCTATTGCTTGGTTGGTCATGAACTCTTCCCATATCAATAAATCCAGAAGGCCATGTCTTCCCTGTTCTAATTTGTTTATGAGGTGACCTCATAAATGGGTACCCTGTGCTTTAATTTTCAGTTCCTTGCTGTTGCAAAAAGAGCTGTTAAACACATTTTTGTGGTACATATGAGTTTTTTGCCTATTTCTTTGACCTCTTTGGTGTATAGGCCTAATAGAGGTATCACTGGCTCAAAGAGCATACAAAGTTTAGTGATTTTTTTTGGACATAGCTGGAAATTCATTTCCAGATTGGAAAATTATTTTCATGGTTTTACCCAAATTGCATTAATGTATCTATTTTCCCATAGTTCCTCCAAAATTTGTCATTTTCTTTTTTTGTCAATTTTGATAATGTTTTGAGGTAGGACCACACAGATGCTTTAATTTGCATTTTTCTTATTATTGTTTATCCAGATAATTTTCAAATGTATCTTAATAGAGTGAATATTTTACTTTGAGAAATGCCTCTTCAAATCATTTATCCATGGGGTAGCTAGGTGGTGCAGTTGATAGAGCACTGGCCCTGGAGTCAGGAGGACCTGGGTTCAACTCTAGCCTGAGCCACTTAACAATTACTAGACATGTGACCTTGGGCAAGTCACTTAACCCCAATTGCCCTGCTTTATCCCTCCAAAAAAAATCATTTATCCATTTACAAACTTGAATCAAATCTTTATCCTGAAAATGAGACTTTTATCAAAGAATCTTGCTGCAAAGATTTTTTTTACCCTCAATGTAAGTATTTCTCTTTTGGCTACATTGGTTTTCTTTGTGATAAAAATTTTCAAGTTTTTGAACTCAAAATTGTCCATTTTATCCCCTGTTATCCTTTCTATTGCTTGGTTGGTCATGAACTCTTCCCATATCAATAAATCCAGAAGGCCATGTCTTCCCTGTTGTTCTAATTTGTTTATGAGGTGACCTATTGCATCTCTGTCATGAATCCTTTTAGATCTAACTTTGGTATGTGGTATAAGATGTTGGACTAAACCTAATTCTGCCAGTATGCTTTCTAGTTTCCCAGAAGATTGTGTGGAAAAATCAGTCTTTATCCCAATACTTAGGGTATCTTTGTTAATTAAATACTAGTTTCATTTGCTGTGGTATATTATTCTACACTTATTCTGGTTTCATTAATCAATGTTTCTCTCAACCAATACTGAACTGTTTTGATGGTTACTGTTTCAAAATATACTTTGCAATTTGGTATAGCAAGGACTCCTTTTTTACCTTTAGAATTATTTCCCTTGAGAACCTGAGGAACATTTTGTTCTTCTAGGTCAATTTCATTACCATTTTCTTCTAACTATATAATGTAATCCTTCATCATTTTGAATTGTAAAGCCCTGAATAAATAAATTTCACTAGTATTATAATTTTTGTCATACTGGATTGACCTTCCTAGGAGCAACTAATATGCCTGCAGTTATTTGGATGACTTTATTTCAATAAAGATGCTTTTGAAGTTATATCCATATAGTTCTTATGCTTGTTCATAAACTATGAAGAATTTATATATTCTGCAATTATTTTAATTCTAATTTACTTTCTAACACTTGGTAAAATGCACAGTGTAATGATTTATATGGATTTATTTTATAGCTTGCAACTTTCCTAAAGCTATTAATTGTCCAGGTAAATTTATCAATAAATGAATGCACAGAATGCTCTTCTACCTAGATAATCTCTTTATTTTTTTACTGTGTATACAACAATTATTTCATAGTACTGGGGTTTGCAAGGAGAAGTTTGTAATTTTCTTGGATTTATGCAATTAATACAATATGAATTAATAAAATTCATACAATCTGTAAATGGGAACATTTAGAGAATGTTATCATCAATATGAAATAGATTTATTGTTTGAAGCTTTAAAATGAAAAATTTTAATTATATAAACATTTTTAAAGCATTTGCACAAATAAAAACAATACAGCTAGAAACAATAGATTCACTTTGGAGAAAAAAGAAAAATATATCCATTAAACATATATAATATTAAAAATCGTTGCCCAATAGATAATTGTTCTTACTATACAGAGTCAACTTTTGGAGGGAAAACAACTATCAACAACCATTTAATTCATTCAATTAAACATTTACTAAGTACTTATCCACTAGAAAGATTATTCAAAATTGCTAATGACCAAAAAATGCAAAATCAATAAAAATTTAAAATGTTCTATTTTGGCAGGATTTGGGGAAGACAAGCAGATTAGTTTGCTTTGGGGAGAGCTTGAGTTGGTTCAATTATTTTAGAAATCATTATGGAATTATGCAAGCAAAGTTACCAAGTTCTTCCTATCTTTTCACTTAATGATCCTACTACTAGGTTAATAACCCCAAGGAGGTTAATGAAAAGAAGAAAAGTTCCATTTATAGAAATGTGTTTAGAGCAGTGCTGTTTGTGAGAGCCCAAAGTAGGGTAAAAAAAAGCTACATACTCAATGACTGTGGAATGGCTGAATTAACTGTAATGGATAAGTATAACAAATCATTGTTTTGCCATGAGAAGACTAATATGAAGGTTTCAAAGAGTTTAGGAAGACATGAAGTGTTGTAGGAGCAAGAAAGTTTATCAAACAAAGCAAACTACATATGGACAGTAATTATATGACTGAAAATAATATTAATAATAATAACAAACATTTATATATAGCTTATTATATTGCTAGACACTGTGCTAAGTGCTATATAATTATTATTACATTTGATCCTCACAACAGAATAGGTACTTTTTATTATCCCATTTTACAGATGAGGAATCTAGGGTAAGCAGGTTAAGTTACTTGCCCAGGGTCACACAGTTAGTAAATGTCTGAGACCATACTTGAACTCAGGTTTTCTTGACTCTAGACCTAGAGTTCCATCCACTGCTCTCCCTAGCTGCTCCTCACATAAAACAGCAATAACTCAGGTTAACTCCACTAGGTGACAACAATATCCCCTCATTAAATGTAAAGAACATAGCTTTCTGTTGTGCTCCTAAATAGGAAATTACAGAAAAGTGCAGCAATATGTCCTATCAATCCAAATCCCAATGTCCTTTTGTTTATCTCTTCAACGGAGGGATACTTTCTTTTGGATTTGTACATTTGTTTGTTTTAGTTGGCTGTGTTTAAATGCAATTTATCAATAAAAATAAACAGAATGCAACCTTATATGGTCTCTTTACATCTCTACCAATTGTGTGCCTGATATGGAAAATTACCTGCAAAGGTCTGCCTATTCCCTTCTTAGCTTTTCATTAAGGGTGCCTTCAATGAATACCTCCTAAACCATTTCCATAAAGACTTCATAGAGGTCAAAAAGTAATGGCTCCCTTTCACCTCTAAGATCATATATAAAATAGTCTGTTTGGTGTCCAAAGCCATTCTGGCATTTCCCTTGCCTTTCCAGTCTACTTTGACCCCACTTCCCCAAACAGACATACCCCAAATCCTATGTGATTCAGCAACACTGGCCTCCTTGTAGCTCTTCTAAAACAACACTACAATTTCCTGATTGCAATAAAATTCTCTATCTCCTAGGAACATACTTCCATCTCCCAACTCAAGGCATTGTCATTGACTCTTTTTCAAATCTGAAATGCAGTGCTTCCTTGTTCCCACCTCCTGGCTTCCATGGCTTCCTTCAAATCCCAACTAAAATCACACCTTTTACAGGAAGATTTTCCCAGTACCTTTTAATCTAATTGTTGTACCTGGCCCCTTCTTCCCCATCCCCCAATCAGCTCTCCTTCATAGAAGTGAGCAGAGTGCCAGGTTCAGCTTTGCCCTTCCTCAGTTCCTCTCCTTCACAGAGGTGGGTGGGCTTCTGGGTCAGGGAGACTTGGTGCTGGTGAGTATTTCAAGGTGTTTATTGACCAATCACTGATTGTGGCTTCTGCAAGTTTCTGCTTACAAAATACCTAACCATTGCTTGGTGACATCCCTTTAAAAGCTGAGGCTTTACCTGAGATCTCTGCTGTATGATCTGGGACAGTACCTCATCAGCCCACCATATGGCCTGATCAGTCAACATAGCATAAAATAAAGGGTCCAATTTTAAAATGTAACTTGGGTCTTGCTCATGTTTTCTGGGTACAACATAATGCCTTCCTTCCATTGATCATTTCCAATTTGTCCCACATGTAATTTGTATATAGTTGTTTGCATGTTGTCTCTCCCCAAATACTATGAGTTCCAGGAGAACAAGGAATGTCTTTTACCTTTCCTTGTATCCCCAGAGCTTAACATAGGTCTTAGTACATAGTAAGAACTTAATAAATGTTTACTGATTGACTGATACTTGCTAGTCTTTTTTTGTTTATTTTGTTGTGCTAAAAGCATTGTGCATATTCTTTCATTCTCAGAATAAAGTGCCAAGAGCCTTTAAAACTGTGTCACCTCCAATGCTACTTTGTCTTTACATTGCACATTAGATATGGTGGCAGGAGAGTGCAAATACAGCAACGTTACTTTTTATTGCAATGAGGAGAGATTACTATACAGATTTTGACAGACATTCCATATCGGACATATTTATCATTTGCCTTTTGGTCCCATCTAAATATGTTCTCAGAAACATTTAATTTAACAGGAACTCACACCAAACTTTTTGGAGTCTGGTTTTCTCCCTTGATTTCTGATGTTTCCTTAAGGCAATACGGCTCATCACATAGTCATTCTCCTCCAGGACTTAAAAAAAAATTTTTTTAATAGCATTATACTCTAATATTGATACAAGTTAGCTAAATTGGTCTGAGAACTCTTTCTTCTTCCTCATGGTAATTATATGCTGATTAAGCTTTTCTAGGAATGTTAATGTCTTCACTATTGTCCATTTCCTGCTTTTTCGGAGTTTCTTTTCTTATTTAAACAGGTCAAGTTGGAGAGTTTATAATGATAGTCAAAGTCATAATTTTATCACATTCTTTTTGCTCTAATTTGTTGTTTACTTTTACCTTACACACAAATTGCTAATTCTGGGCCTGTTGTTAAGACAGACAGTAAAGCAGATATTGGGCTTCTGTAAACAGAGATTTCAATTTTTCCTTTTTCTTGTCTGTCTTCTACACAAAAAGTAAATTCCCAATACTTATTGGTTGGTTGAAAATTCAAGTACAAACTCTTCTGACAGGTACTGATAGACTCAGTTTGATATAACCACATTTTCATAGAGCCCCATTTGTTACTGAAAGTATACAATTGAAAGATAGATTGTTTATGATTAGGTTTTTAAACTGGATAACAGAACTAACTTTTAAAATTTGGATCTGTTTTTTTTATGTTCTTCTTGAGTAAATTGCTGTCCTCTGAAAGAGACTGACTCTCACATACCAGGGAATGGGATAAATGCAAATTTTATAACAACTGCTAGCATTTATATGATAGTTTAAATTTGCAAAGCACTTTATCTGTATTGTCATTTAATCCTTATAGTGACCTTGGGAGGCATGTGCTATTACCACTTTATAGATGAGGAAACAAGAGGCAAAAAAAAAAAAGTTAAAGTGACTTGCCCAAGGTCACACAACTAGTGAGTGTCTGAGAATTTGAACTCAGATTTCCCTGATTCTATATCTAAAACTCTATTCCTTGTGCCACCTAGTTGAGGCAGATAGAGTTTCTTGTACCATTATTTTAATATCTCCACATACAAAAAACCAAAAATTCTTTATGACACAAGTAATGAATGATAGATAAACTCTTTCAGCCAAGAGGTCATGAGTTAGGCTTAGACAAATTCAAGTTCCATTATTTTGAGGTGTTTGCTTAAGCTCTTTTATGCTTCCGAGTTTCATAGGAAGAAATTTTGTGATATAATTCTTTTATATTTATGTGCTCTTTCATTAAAAACAAAGTAAAACCAAACTGTTTTACTGAGTGCTTTGTATAGAATAGATGTGAAGTAAAAAGAGACTGAAAGTAAAAAAGATGTGGCCTCTGGGTCTGGGACTGGCTCTGGCTCTGGACACACGCTAGCTGCAAATCTCTGGTGAAATCGCTTAACCTTTCAGGATTCTGGGCAACTGAGATTAGAAAATACTGAGAAGCTGCCCATTGGCATCAGTGAAGGCCTCTTTAACTAGGAGTTTCCTATATCAATGAAATCCCAGGGCTTTTCCACTGATTTGAAAATAAAACAATGAAACAAAATCATTTTCCATCAAAAGTTCCTATTTTCTTAATAACAAAAGACTTTCACATGCCTAACAATGACATAAATGAGGCCCAGAGAGATGGGCTTATTAAGGAATCATGTCACTATTCAGATTCTTCTACTCCAGAACTGTTGTTGCCATATTATACAAGGAAAAGACTATAGTAGGGGCAAGTAGTTTAAGGACTAATTTACTTGTGTTTTGGCTTGTTTCCATATTGAATTACCCTTTTTTTTTTGTTTTGACATGGATTTTACTCTGGATTTCACATTGCTCTATAATCTGATACACAGTTACTTCATGTAAGTAAATTGTCACAAAAATAAATTTGGTTGTGTTTAGTTGTTTTAGTTATGTCTGAGTCTTCATGACCCCCATTGGGATTTTCTTGGGAAAGATTTTTTCTCAAGCTCATTTTACCAAACAGGAAACTGAGGTAAACAGAAAGTGAGGTAAACTTGCTCAGAGTCACACAGGTGTCTGTCTGAGGCTGGATTTGAACTCAGAAAGATGAATCTTCTTGACTCCAGGCCTAGCACTCTATATATTGCACCACTTAGCTGCTCTGAAAAAATTTTACATTAATAATAAATCTACTTCCATGAAAGAGTCTCATAGATACACCATTAGAGAATAAATAAAAGTATTGACCTGATAAGGCTGTCCCAAAAGTCTAAGCACAGTTTTAAGTTTTAATGAGGTCTAAAGTGTACTAAGACTTTTGAGATGACCTGTATTTGCAGAAACACTGGGCCAGAGCTCAGCATCATACTCAGGGTCCACTTAGATCACTCTCTACTTATGACAACAAGAAGGGGAATTTTGTGGGAGAAAACTTCTTGATGTGTCCTCAGATATCTTAACATAACCAAACATCTACATCATCCCCTTTCCTGAGAAACTTTTCTTTGCATAAAATTTTGACCATTTGCCAGAAATACATGAATTACCTACCACACCAGGCCTTGAAGAATGGTCTGCATGACTTGTTAGATTGCTGGGGCTTTTTAGAGTCCTAGAATATCAGAATTGTCAGGGACCACGGACACCGCTTAGTCCCTCCATCTCATTTAAGTGATATGCCTGAGAACACAGCTAATCAGTGAGAGATTTGGTCCTAGACTCCAATTCTATTGGCTATCAATCGACTGTTTTTTCCTTCATAATGATTACTCCTTTTTCAGATGTACAAAGTATTTTCTTTATAATACCTCTGTGAATGAATGAAACAGCTACACTATCTCTTTCACAAGGTTACTGTGGATACTATCTCCCATGAAAGGTAGAGACATTTTTGTCTTAAAACTGTCTCCAGAAAGCTTCAAGGAATACTTCCTATTTCTATTACACAGAAAATTTAGAAACGAGATAATTTTAACCTTTTCTATATTATTGTATAAAGTTCAGGGTTGGGGAACCTGTGGCCTCAAGGACACATATGACTCTCTAGATCCTCAAGTACAGCCCCTTGACTGAATCCAAACAAATTTCAAAGTTTGGATTCAGTCAGAGGGCCACACTTGAGGACCTAGAAGGCCACATATGGCCTTGAGGCTGCAGGTTTTCTACCCCTGGTATAGAATCTAATCATATATCCTCACATCTTCATCATTCCAATCCAAAGATTCTTCATCCTTTTAGACTATTTCTAGGCATGGGATGCCATCATTTCTTTCAGTTGCTTTTAGCTCTAGCTCTTATTTTTAACTTTTAGTAAAAATTATCAGAGGTAGACACAAGTTATTTTATTTTATACAGTGCTTTATATCATACAATATATTTTTTTCAAAGTAGGTTTAATCAATGATTATTGACAAGTTAAATCATATTTTAAATGTTCTGGGGAGGACAGTTACTAGAAAGGAAGGAAACAAGTACTTAAAAAGCACCTACAAATGCCTGGCTCTGTGCTGTTTTACAAATATTATCTTATTTAAGCTTTAAAACAGCTCCAAGAGGCAGGTACTAATATTATCCTTATTTTACAGTTGAGGAAACTGAGGCAAATGATGATTAATCGAATTAGCCAGAGTCACACAGCTAACAAATGTTTGAGGCTGGATATGTACTCAGGACTTCCTTATTCCAGGTCAAGGATTCTATGCACCACATCATCTAGCTTCCCTCACAATCTAAAAGTTTCAATGAATCAAAAACAAACAAACAAACCAAACCCAGCAGTGTTGATAAGGTCCAACTCTGCTAGGGATAAGGTACAGAAGAAATGCAGACAATACATGCTTGATAAATATCTGGGAACCTGAAATTACTGCAAGGTATGATCTTTACTTTTAAGTCACTAACAAAATAGAGAAACAATGCTAAGGCATATTAAATGTAGCAGAGGGTGTTACCAATGTTGATTATTTGTGTCCAAGTGGGGCTGTGTACATGTGGTTTGCAGGAAGGCATGAATAGATATCACTAGAGACTCCTTCTCTCATCTTTCTCCAAGAGAGACTTTGATTCCTGCCAGGAAGGCTAGTGGGAGATTCTTGCTAGAGGTTGGCCACTGTGCTGTACTCAGAGAGATTAGGTACCTGGCTAGAATTAATTCTATCTGTCCCCCTACCCCTGAGCCCCCCCCCCCCAATACATATATATTATTAGTCTAGCAGTGGTGGGGAACCTGCAGCCTCGAGGCCACATGTGGCCCTCTAGGTCTCTGGGTGTGACCTTTTGACTGAGTCCAAGTTTTACAGAACAAATCCTTTTATTAAGGGGATTTGTTCTGTGAAGTTTGGATTCAGTCAAAGGGTGACACTCAAGGACCTAGAGGGCCATGAGTGGCCTCTAGGCAGCAGGATTCCCACCCCTGCTTTAGGGGAAATTCTAGTTAATCTAGTTTAGGTTCAACCTGAATTTTTTGTCCCTCTATCTTAATGGGGAGGATGTTTCCAAGTTTTATATGTAAGGCTTCATCCCCTTCTCACCAAAAAGTCAGTTCCACAAAGACATGTAGCTAATAGCAATTACAATTATCCATGTTTATAGAAGAGAGAAATCAGAGATTTCTGGAGACAAATCAGAGATTCTGGAAAGAGAAGGAATTGCAACTGAGACAGCAGACGAAGGTGGGGTTTTCTTATTTGTTATTTTCCCCCTTGAAACGTTCTAATAAAAAAAATTAGAAGGAGTTACAGGTGAGAATACACCAGACAATCCACAGAGGTAGTGAGTTCTCCCAGTGGGAGAGGTGAGAGTAAGACAGCCAGACAGAGAAAGAGAGAGAGAGAGAGAGAGAGAGAGAGAGAGAGAGAGAGAGAGAGAGACAGAGAGACAGAGAGACAGAGAGACAGAGAGACAGAGAGACAGAGACAGAGAGACAGAGAGAGACAGAGAGACAGAGAGACAGAGACAGAGACAGAGAGACAGAGAGACAGAGAGAGAGAGAGACAGAGAGAGAGACAGAGAGAGACAGAGAGACAGAGACAGAGAGACAGAGAGACAGAGAGAGACAGAGAGAGAGACAGACAGAGAGACAGAGACAGAGAGACAGCGAGAGACAGAGAGACAGAGACAGAGAGACAGAGAGACACAGAGAGAGAGAGAGTCAGATCTCACCAGAAGTCTCTAGTATAGAAAGATGGAGAAAGAAATTTAATTGAGTTACCAGCTTTTCTGCATATTGTTTTCTTCTCAATCTCCCTTCAATGAAAATCTGTAATGACTGTCTTTTCTCTCAGTCGGAAGCCAAAAGAACAATATCTCTCCCCCCATAAGTTTTCACCAATCCCAACCCTCAAATATGTATAGAATATTGAGTAATCAATCGATGAGGAGACTCCCTTACAAATAGGCTTTGAGTTGAAGTTTACATTCAATAGAGTAAACCATCCCATCCCATGCATCCTATTTTGGAAGTGAGGACGTGCAGCATTTTTGTTGGAAGATTACAAAATGTTGAAGCAGAAGAAATCTTAGAGGTCATGTCATCCAATCCCCTCATTTTAGAAATGAGAATGCTAAGGGACAAAGCGATTAAATGGTTTCCCCAAAATTCAGTGGTAGAGAGAGAATTAGAACAAGCACTTTGTATACCAAAAACAGCACTCTTTCAATTGTCCCATGGTATCTCATTGAAACTGAAAGGAAACTCTAAGGTCACCTAATCTAACATACACACATATACATATACATATACATACACATACACATACATATACATATATACATATATACATGTGTGTATACACATATGTATACATAGATATATGTAAGCACACATGCTATATATATAATACATGCATATACATATATATGTTTTATAAAGGAAGGAAGGTGAGATCCAGAGTGAATAAACAAATTGTCCATGGTCACATAGATAATAAGTAAGTAGCAGAGCTGGGATGTTTAGCAGATGTGTGGCCTAGCCTAAGAATAAGAAGGAAGGGTGAAATGGAAACAAGGCTCAGTGTGTTGGCTATGATAAAGAGCAGACAGATATCAGTCCTGAATAAAGCAAAAGGCAGGATCAAAAGCATAAAGCAAAATCATCAGCAGGATAAACAAACAGAAGAGGGGAAAGTGGGAACGAGCCAGGTCTAGTAGCATAGTCTGCTGAAGAGAATATTTGAGTTCAGTAAGTTCCTGCCATGACACCATCTTTTATTTCAGGGCATCATGCTGGCTTTGCCTGCCTTACTCTGTTTTACAAAGCACAACGACATGTATCATTGCAGCTCAGATACAAAAAAGTAAAACACAATCTATATGATTAAGCCTTTAATTGTATGCTAAATACAACAAATAATTTTCAAATGAAAAGTAGAGAGAAATGAAAGATGGTGAAGAGTTGGGCCTTGAAAGATTTGGCATGAAGGATTTAAAAAAATTAAAGAAGATTATTCTGGTGGTGACCTTATGCAGGATGGATTGGAGAAGAACCTGGAGGTTCAGAGAGTAGGAGTCAAGTAATCGAACATTTATTAAGCACCAACTATATGTCAGGTACTATGCTAAGTGTTATAAATATAAAGAGAGGCATAAAAACCAGTCCCTGCCTAAAGAATACACAATCCAATTGGTAACTGAACATGCAAATGACTACGTAGAAGTTATATACAGCATACAATCTCAGAAGAAAGGCACTAAGATTAAGGAATATGCCAAAATGCAGGTAATATGCATCTATGGTAGTGGCAGCAGGATAGAGAGAAAAGGATAGATATTGTGGAGATTTTCAAAGGAAGAATCAACAGAATTTTTTGGTCAGACTAAATATGAAGACTGAAAGAGAAAAATGAGTTGAAAAAATGATTGTAAGATTTGAGTTAGTGTTCCTGAAAAAAAAAATGGTTTCCAAAACAAATGATCACTTCCAAATTAAAGATGCAGACCTAGATGTTCTTTTGCTAAGTTTGCTTCAAATCAGGTATTCCTTGGGTTGTCTATCCCTTCCCCTTTGCTGTCTTTTGTCAGTAGATTTTTAGCTGTAGTTATCATGGGGTCTGATGCATCCAATGGTACCACATCACTATGCATTTTGACTGTCAAAGTGAGAGAATTCTAGAAAGACAAAACTGCAGCTGACAGAGCTGATGGAGGTGGGGTTTTCTTATTTGTTGTTTCCCCCTTGAAAAGTTGTGATCAGAAAATTCAGAAGAAGCTACAGATGGGAGTTTCTCCCTTACACAACAGGATTTATGTCCAGATGCAAAACCATGGGGGGGAAAGGGGGAGGGCACCCCTGTGGATCCGTGGAATTCATCACTGGCCTTCTGTTCTCTAGTGCATTTTCCCCTAGAGGCTATCTTTGCCAAAAGCCAAAAGTAATTTTCATCTCCAAACCCTTCAGTCAGGGACTTAGCATGCAATAAAGGCTTCTGAGGGATTTCTGAATGCTCCATGGAATTTCTTTAGTGGTAATAATAGCAGCATTTTTTAGACAAACATCATTTTAAAGGATTCTTTGCTGGTTTTGATCTTTCTAAACAAAGTTTTAAAATGAGTAGTAGGGACATGAGGCTCTCCTGACATGCTAACTGATTCAAATTCAAATTTTATATCCATGATAAAGTTGGATTTATTGGATTTAGGAGGCAAAGGAGAAAATGGGGAAGAAGTCATAGCTCTCTCCAATGTTTCAACTATAAGTAACTAGGAAAATGTTGGTATTATTGATAGAGACAGAAATATTGGGGAAAGAATTTGTTTTTGGAGGGGCAGAAGAGGATATTTGCTTTTGGACATGTGTCCGTGTATACGTGTGTGTGTGTGTGTGTGTTTTAAATCTTTGAATCTTTTTCTGCCTAAAATCATCTATGTTGATCATACTACATAGCCATCTTTCTAGTTCAGTGAATAAACCTGTACCAGCTTCCTTTCACAGATAAGAAGCATCCTTGTAATTAACTCTATTATGCCTGAGAACTACCTACCATTTTGTATCAATTGAGCACACCCAGTGATACTGTTTAACCACCTTTCCTTTCATTCCCAGGAGGAGCTATGCTCTTGGCAGAAACTCCCTTAAGCATTTTTCACAGTCTTCATCTCTTCATAAAAGGCGAAGTTAGAGCAAGGGTATAAACTCCAGTGAATTAAATATGCAGTGCCAGCCAGGACTAACACAGAACCTTGGAAAATGTGTCTACTTTATAAGAGGGCTCAATTCCCCAGTGCAGGAAACACAATGTTTCCCTTATCTAAGAGCTGGCTCCTAAAATGAAATTTTGATATGCTTCTCTGGATGTAAGTAATATTGTACCCACACACCCACACATCTAGATATATAGATCCAGACCCATAATTTCATGAGTGGATATGAAATAAGTCCCTTTACACATACAGACCAGCAACTATTCTTTAACTTTTAGTTTTTGAGAATTTCTAGGAGCTCAGCATGAATGAAATAAGATTGACATCCTTATGGGGGCAGTTAGGTGGCACAGTGGATAGATGCAAAATCTAGAGTCAGGAAGAGTCATCTCTCTGAATTCTAATCTGGTCTTAGACTCCCTAACTGTGGGCAAGTCATTTAACGCCGTTTTCCTCAGTTTCCTTATCTGTAAAATAGATGAACAAGGAAATGGCAAACCATTCCAGTGTCTTTGCCAAGAAAACCCCACAAGAGGTCACAGAGTCAGAAAAAAAAAAGAGTGAAGTTAACGGATTTCCCCAGAGTCACCTAGTGAGTATGATTCAAAGGCAGGACTCCCTGTTCTTTACTGACTCTGAGGCTGCTTCTATCCACTGTGTAGCATTTTATCTCAATCTATAATATACAGAATAAGAATTGGATCTGCATTGGGAATTCCCAGATGAGGAAACCAGTGCAGATCAATGCATTCTCTACAACTTATTCTTAGAGAGTGGTTAGAGCACTGAAAATTCAAATAACTTAGTCAGGGTGATAAAACTCATGTATACATGTACATATATATGAAATGAGATTTTTGTTAATTAAAAAAATAAAGTTAAGTATCAAAAAAGGAATTCGTCTAATGTTTATTGAGAGAGAAGCTTAAGTGGACACCAAGAGGGACAATATAAAAGCACTATGAAGACTGGGCCTGGCACAGGAATTTGAAGAAATGAATAGAGGGCAAGTAACAGCCTGGCTTGTATGATTAAAGTGTTCCTGATGCGTGTTCATTAATATCAATGTCTGGGGTCAGGAATACAGAAGTCAAGCCCCACATAGTGATCAATGAGTTCAGGTTATTTGGCTAAAGCTTGAAACAGAATTCAGTAGAGGTGGAAGTGGAGTAGGGATGCAAAACTGCAGATTAGATCAGTAATACAGCTCTTCAGGATAAGCAGCAGTAATTGGGGACTTTAAGTATATCATCAGCCTATCCAGGGCTAGAAGATTAAAGATCATTCATACTATCTCATGATGAAATCACAGCCCCGTCCTCAGGAGGTGGGAGAATCAGGCAAAGAAGTTCTAAACTATGATTTAGGGCCAAGATAAAGACTGGAAGGCATGAAGCTGGGTCTAAGGAAGAGGAGCCTAATTTAGAAAAAAAAATGAAGATGGGTTTACATTTAGAAATATTGTAGCAGACTCCAGAATGGGAAATTTTAGAAGTGAACTCTAATACCAGGCCAGAACTTGCCAGGGGCTAGAACATAATGGTGGCAGAGTATTCTGACTCAGGTGGATCTCTCTGCAGTGATAATGATTCCAGTGGTGAGAGGCCAGAAGAACAAGGAGGATCTTTATAAAGAGGAAGTTATTGCATAGTATTAAATAAGAGTCACGCCCAGGGCCTGGAAATATAGGTCATCAATATAGGATCTCTAAGAAATGAGTGAGTTGAGGGCATTAGAACAGTGAGTGGTTAATTGTGGGAATTGAGTGAACCACACTTACTCAGTCTTGTGACATAGTTCTGGAATAGCTCAGTTCCCTTTCTATTCAATTATGGATGTAGTCCAACTTCCCTTTCAAGAGAAAACTTTATTCAATAGTGGGAATTGGGAGAAAACCTTATTACATTGTTTGAAACTAGCCCTGTGTGGCTGGGAAGCTGGACCACCTCTACCTATTGATTAGAGACCCTTAACTAAGGACCTAGGTTATGCTGACCAGAAACTCAGCAAGATCTGAAGAGTGATACAAGTAGTTTTTCCACAATGGTATATCTCAGGCAACCCTTATGTCTTATCTGAAAACTGGCCTCATACTGATCAATTAGTTATTGTTTCCATGTTCCTTTGATTAAAGACAGACACATGGGAGGAGCAGAACACCTTTCTGATCTTAGGAAATTGTACCTGTTCACTCTCTCTCCCAACTTGGAAAGTCCTTAATCTTTCCTCCAATTAGAAATCAGATTACATAATTTTGTATCCTGGTTGGTTTCTTTTAATTAATTAGCCCCATTTGACTAATTGTTTTTAATGTATACAAATATGTCTCTTTTTATTTGGGATCCAGTGACAAAGCTGAGGAAGATTACTGCTCCAAATATGTTAGGCAATTGGCATGTATTGCTTAATAAATCAATATGCTTGGAAGCTCGAACCTTTGTTTCTTCAGTCATTTCATCTTTCAGCTGCTACAGAAACAAACGGCAAAGCAGTCAATTCTGGATACAGATGCAAAGGTGTATTTCCCAAACTGACAAGTCTAGCCCAGTTAATGTACAAATGGAGTTCTCTAAGCTAACATTTGGGGCTAACCCAAACCACCATGATCTCCTGTAGAAACAAGCTATGGATAGCTCCACTATTCTTCTAGCATTTCCTTATAGGGAATAACCAACCAATCAAAAAGCATTTATTAAACATAGGCTATGTGCCAGGCACAGTGCTGGGGTTACAAAAAAATTAAACTGTCCTTATTTTCAATGACCACACACATACAAGCAACTGTGTTCTCCTGGCTAGAAAAAGTGAGTCTGCTAGGCTGGCTTCTTGTTTTACGGCTAAGTGGCACAGTGGATAGAACACTGGTCAGGGAGATCCGAGTTCAAATCTGACCTCATATACTTATGAGCCATGTGATACTGGATAAATAATTTAACCTCTGTATGACTCAGTTTCCTCAACTGTAACATGGGGAGAACAATATCACCTATCTTCCAGGGTTGTTGTGAGTATAAAAGTGCTATCTAAATATTAGCTACTATTATTGTATGACTTCTTTTCGCTGCTGTTGGCCTCCCACATTCATCCTACTAGGCTGACCATTAGCCTTCTATTTAACAGCTGAGGCTTGACATCATCTCAGTTGCAGCTATGACAATGCAATTTTATAGAAGCATAGTTCATAGAGTAGATAGAATACTAGGTTTGAAGGATATAGGTTCATATCCTGGCTCTGTAACACATTATCTATGTGACCTTAGACATCTCATTTTGGTTTTTTGTTCTGTAGCATTTGGGAGATTAGAGTATCCTTAAGGTCCCCTTCTGGTCCTATGCTCCTATGACCCTATGACTTAGAAAAATCTCTTCCTATTTATTTCAGAATAATGAAGACTAATGAGCCCTTTATAGATTCTCTTTTTGTCTTATCTCCCTTTTTAGAACCCAGATTTTTATTAGTTTTATTTTCAACAAATCTTGGTTCAAAGCCTAGAAAACTGAGCAGCTCTTATAGAGCACCCAAGTCCATAAAGTATTGGCTCTAGGTGTTTATATACCTTGAATACTTGAAGACTCCAAGGAAAAACCCATGTATGCCTTTAAAACCTAAATATAATATCAAAAATAAATTTGTTTCTATATGACCTATTCTATTTCCTGGGAAACTTTACCCATTTCCTTTAATGTTGAGAAATACCAGCTGGAAATATGCCATTTGTAATATGTGGTCAAAATAATATAATGATAGAAATATGCCCTACTAGTGCTTCCAAGCTTTGAAATGAACTGGACCCATGCCAGGCTATTTCTGCAACTGGCAAGTTGCCTATGGCCCCAGGGCAGTGCAGCAGAGCTGTAGGCATGATAAAACAGTTACCTGGGGAGAAGAGAATTTCTAGCTCTTTGCTTCTTCCCTGGGTAGAAGAAACTTTTGACCTTTAAGTGTGAACTGGACTAAGGCAAAAGCCTCTACGGAGTAGAAAGATGGGGCACCAGAGGAATGTAATGAGCAAGGGCATTAGTAATGTGAATAATGTAAAAAATGATAAACTCCAAAAGGACTACTACATGGAATAAAAAGTTAGGTATGACAAAGCTCTATGTAAAGAAGAGAAAAATAAAAGAAGCAAAGTTTGCTAAGAATGGCTCTCCACAAGGAGCTCAGAGAAAACCCTAGGAAAGTGAAATTACAAAAACATAGTAGGGTTCAAGTCCCTTTTGTCATATTTTTTAAAATTCCAAAATAAATTTTCTTTCCTTCCTTCCTTCCTTCCTTCCTTCCTTCCTTCCTTCCTTCCTTCCCTCCTTTTTTCTCTTTCATTCTTTTTTTTTACATCCTGGACTGTAATGATTTGACATCATAATGATCCTGAAACACAGAAAGATTCTGAATAGTCTTGGAATCCCTGAAGATTAATCAATCAACCAACAAGCATTTAATAAATGCACGCCCTAATAAAACATTGTCCTAAAAGCTGGATATATTGGTGCTGCTATGCGGCATAGTGAATAGAGCACCTGCCCTGGAATCAGGAGGACCTGAGTTCAAATATGGCTTCAGACACTTGATACTTACTAGCTGTGTGATCTAGGGCAAGTCATTTAACCCCAATTGCCTTGCCTTCTCCCCTCAAAAGAAAAAGGTGGATATACAAAGAAAAAGTAATTAGTCTCTGCCCCTCATGGAGCTTCTAAGGGGGAGGATAAAATATACATAAGTACATAGAAGATATGTGAGATAATTGCTATTATTTTCCCCATTTGGGGAAGAGAGGTTAAATGACTTGTTCAGGATCACAAAGCCAGGAAATGTCTAAGGCAGAATTTGAATTTAGATCTTAATGTCTCCAAATTGAGTGCCCTGTCTATTATGTCAACCTGCCTCCCAATTTGAAACTTGATTTTAAGTTCACAATTAAAAAGGAAAAAAAAAATTAAACCAGTAAGCAACCTAATAAATAAAAAGCTTGACAGAGTTGTAAAAGTTGAAGAGTAGCATGGTGGTTAGAAGGCTAACTTTGCAGTGAGCAGAGCTCAGATCAAATTCTGTCTCTGGGACATAACACTGTGCAGTCACAGATAAAATTTGTACCCTTTCAGTGTCCCCAGGCAACTCCCAACTATTTTAAGTTTCTAAGTCCAAATAGATGGGTAGAGAGTTTCTCCACTGGGTGCTCCAAAATTGATGTAATCACAGTAACATACTAACTTTTTCCCTACCTCCATCTATTTAGATAGATAAATAAATGGGTGGAGGGGAAGGGATGGAAAGAGGAAAGGGGAGGGGAAGGAGAGACAGAGACAGAGAGACAGAGAAAGGGAAAGAGAGGAAATACTGGCAAATGGGTTTAAAAAAAAACCTCACAGTTATAAGATGGAGGAATCAGTGTTACTAAAAAGCACTTTATCTAAAAAACATCTAGAAGGATTTAGTGGATTGCCAGCCCAACAGTGAATTAAAAGTGGAATATGGCAACCAAAAAAAAAAAAAAGCTAATAAAATCTTAGCCTGCCTTAAGAGAAGCACATAATCCCTTGGGTAAGAGTGTAGCACTCAGGCTCTCCATCTGCTATTTCTTACTTCTTTTATTTTTCTTTGAAACAACAAGCATTTCTATTAAGAGTCTACTAAGTGTTAGATACTTTGTACATGAAAATGTCCTTAGAACTGGGGTTACAAAGGCAAGATAAAATATCCCCCTTTTCTCAAAGAACTTATATTCTATTAAGGGAAAGCAATTATGTGTCCATATAAGAGACTCATAATAAGCACAAAGCAGAGGAAAGATCGTTTCAGGCAGAGGCATGGCATGCAGGGAAGGGATGAGGAAGGCATAAAACAGGAGGTGTGACCTGAGTTGAATTTTGAAGGAGAAGGATTTTAAGACATAGGTTTGAGAAGAGAGCTCATTCTAGGCATGGGAGCTAACTTGTTCAAAGGCCAGAGATTTAATGTCATATGTGAGAATCAAGAGATCCAGTATGGATCATAGAGTATGTATAAGAGAGGAATGTATGTATGGACGAAATAGGCTGAATTGTGAAGGCTTTAATGACCCAATGAGGGAAACTTTACTTGATCATAGAGGCAAGAGTGAATCACTACAGTTTCTTGATGAGGTGAGTGACATGGTCAGAATGGTGACTTGTTAACACTATTTTGGTAACTGTATGGAGGGTGATTGGAAAGGGAAGAAACTAGAAGCAGAGAAACAATTAGGAAGCTATTACAATACTGCTGGTTAGGAGTGATCAAGGCCTGAAATAGAGTGGCAGCAGGAGCCGTCTATTCCAGTTGGGTAGAAGCAACCTGAGATTGTGCTCTTCTGACTTCAACTTTGGAAACCTATGGTCTCCCCAAAACTATAATTAGAATGTTTGTGGAGATTAAAAGTAAGGTGTCAGGGAGCCAGCTCTTCAGGAATCTGCTTCTTACATTTTCAGTGTGTACATTTGCAACTCAGACTTACAAATGCTACAAATCAAGGTTTGATGTTTTTTTCTCATTGGTGAGACATAAATGTCACAAAGAGAACAGTAGCAATAAAGATTATGGTAAAAAAAAAAGTATGTCATAGGTAGAATTTTTCCCTCTAGAGAGATGATTCTTAAATATTTACCAACACATCCCTGCATTTTGCTAACCAAATAATAAAATTCAAAGAAATCAAATCCTATCTCAAACTACATAATTCTGTGGGAAATTCCTAAGTCTTAAACAAATTGGAAATTGAAGAAAGTGATTAGTTCTTAATAGAAATCTGTTTCTGTTCTATACCTGATGTTCCCCAGAATGAGAAACCTATGGCTGCAGATTTAAAATGTCATGCTGCGTATAATATTTCTCTCCTCAGCTATAAAATCAAAATATTCATTTGATTGTGATTTTTCCTGGTCTTGAAGCAATCAGAGGAATAAACTTTAAGAAAGATAATGAGTTTCTTTTATTGCAGGACATGCCCCTAAAATAGTAAGCCAGACTTGATATAATTTTCATGTTTCATTGTCACAACATCATATGGCTTTTAGAGGACATTATCATAAGAATTACCAATTTTGAGAGAGGATTCTGGGAAGATGACAAAGTAGGTCAGAAAATTTCAGGCTCCTCATATTCCTCCCATGATATAGACAGAATATCACCTCAGAGTGAACATACAGTGGCAGAAATGAATAAAAGTCAGGATAAAGGAGTTATCCTCTTAAGAAAACTTGAGAGGACCTCAGGACAGATCCTATTTCTAGGGGCAGAGGTTTTACCTGAGTGAAGAGCAAACACTTCCTGGTAGACTCTGCTGAAACAACAAACAAGTTGTGGGGACACCTGGGTCAGGCCTCAGGAACTTTCACTTCACAGACAGTGTAGGGGTCAGACAGCTGGCAGGGGAAGACTGAAGGACTCTCCACAATCATGGGATTCCAGGTCCAATATACTGACTAGACACAATCTCCAGGCTGTGACTGGAGCAAGTACACCTTCAGTGAATGAAGTAGCAGAGTTGTAGTGACCTTGCTGGCAGTGGGCACCTACAGGAGAGCCAGTCCCTAGATTTTGTTCTAGGGCAGAGGAGAGGGCTGAAGTTTGTAGTCATAGGAGAAATAGCAGTATCAAGAGCATTTATGGGACAGTGTGGTCCCATAAATGGGAAACTAGCTATGGCTTGGGGGTGGAAAGGCATGTGTAAGGTTGCCCATACCCCCCTCCCAACCCGGAGCTCGGAAATGACAGTAAGAAGGACCTGAGGCCTGGAGAACCATTCCCCATACCATCATTCTAGAGTCAATTACAATAATAAGCAGCTTAGAATAAAATAAAACAAAATGATAAAGTGTAAGCAAAGGAGAAAGAAAGTGACTATAGACAGCTACTATGGGGATAGAGAAGATCTAGATATTCAGAGGAAGATAGTTAAGTTAAAAAAATCCACTTCTAACTCAAAGAGAAACATCAAGTGGTCACAAGCCCAAAAAGAATAATTAGAAGAACTTCAAAAGGTCTTCAACAATCAAATAAGAGAAGGGGTGGCTAGGTGACGCAGTGAGTAGAGAGTCAGCCTTAGAGTCAGAAGGACCTGAGTTCAAATCCTGCCTCAGATACTTAACACACACACAAATAAAAACCTAGCTGTGTGGCCTTGGGCAAGTTACTTAAACCCAATTGCCCTCAAAAAAAAAAAAAAAGCAAATCAAATAAGAGAGGCTGAGGAAAAATTAAGAAAAAACAAGAGCAATCCAAGAAAGTTATGAGAAGAAAGTCAATTAGTCAGAAAAAGAGATCCAAAACTTAAGGAAACAAAACTCCACAAAAACTGGAATTGGGAAAGGGGAAGACAATGACATAAGATACCATGAAATAATAAAATAAATTCAAAAGAATTAAAAATAAAAGAAGAGAATACAAATTATCTTATTAGAAAAGCAACTTATTTGGAGAACAGATCAAGAGGAGACAAGATAATACTATCTGAACTACCTGAAAGTTAAAATAAAAATACATTATAAGAAATTACATTATAATTACATTACATTATAATGTTGATACAACATTATAAGAAATTATTAAGGAAGGTTATCCAAAAATTTTAGGACAAGAAATACAAAATAAAAATTTAAAAACGCACCAGTCAGCATCTGAATGATATTCCATAATGAAAACTTACAGGGATATCATAGTCAAGTTTCAGAACTCCAATTTTAAGGAGAAAATACTGTAAACAACAAGCAAAAATTAACTTACATACTGTGGAGCTACAATCAGGATTGTACAAGACATAGAAGTTTCTATATTAAAAGACTGTATATCTTGAAACATAATGTCTTGAAGGGCAAAAGAGGTGGAGTTGTGATTAAAAAAATTAACCTGCCCAGCAAAAATTAAGTATAATCCTAAATATAAAAAAATGGATTTTTAATGAACTGGAAGACATTCAGGTATTTGTGACAAAAAGACCAGAACTCAATGGAAAATTTGATATAAGATTCAAGAGAAACATAAGGTAAAATAAAAGACCAATTATACTGGCCCCAATAAGCTCAAAGTGGTTATTTCTTATATGTAAAAATGTTATCAGTTATCCTAAGACTGCCACCACTTGGGTAGTTTGAAATAAAGGCTTTGACTGGGCTGAGAAAGATGGGTTGATTAAAAAGAAAAATAAAACCGGGTGGGTAGAGGTTAGAAAAAGAGCAATTATCTCATAAAAATGAGGAGCGAAAATAACTTATATAGAAGAAGCAAATGGGGGTGGAGAGGTAGTAGTCCTGCAGCCTTACTTTCATTGGAAATGGGTTAAAGAGAAATCACACACATACACATGTGTACACACACACACACATACACACAGATATAGAAGGATATAAAAGTCTTCTAAATTTATAATGAAATAAGAAAAAAAGGGCATAGGATACAAGATGGACTTTTAGAAGGATATGGAGATTAAGAATTATGGGTGAGAAGATAAGGGAGAAGTTATTAGAGGGGTAGGTAGAAGAAAGAAAGGAAGGCAAGGTAGTGGTTAGAAGTAAATGAGATGTGTAAGGAAGGACAGGGTAAACAGGGCAAGAAGGATAGTGAGGGAAAATAGGATGGAGGGAAATATACAACTAGTAATTGTAACTTTGGATGTAAACAGAATTAATGTGCCCATAAAATGGAAATAGATGGCAGAATGGATTAAAGATCAGGATCTGGCAATATATCTTACACAAGAAACAATTAAAAATGAGAGATATACACAGAGTTAAAATAAAGGTCCAGAAAAGAATTCATTATACTTCAGCTGATATTAAAATTTTTAAAAAGCAGGGGTAGCAATCATGAACTCAGAAAAAGTTAAAGCTAAAATAGATTTACTTAAAAGAGATAAACAGAGAAACTACAATATGGGCCACCAATATTATTTTAGAAATGCTAGCAATAACAATAAGAGAAATAAAATAAATGAAGGAATCAGAATGGGAAGTAAGGTAAATAAGATACATCTTTTTGAAGACAATATGATGATACATTTGGAAAATTATAAAGATTCAACTAAAATTAGTTGAAACAATTAATAACCTTAGAAAATTAATAGGATGCAAAATAAACCCATATAAGTATAATGGAAATGCAAATTTAAAGATCTTCCCTGCCCCTAGGCCCTTTGATTGGCTTAAGAGACTCTGAGAACCTTCCTTGATTTGAAAATATACTCTGTCTCCTAACAGGCTGGTTGTGGTCATATGGAGCCTATAGCGGGAGGCTAGGTTTTCAGGAATGCCCACACCTTGATGCTGTGTGATTGGGCAGTGGGTCAAGAGGGTGGTTGTATTCTCTGACCCAGGAGAAGGCTATATAATCCCTGATGTGAGGCTTTGCTTTGGGGGCTCACTTTGAGAAGTGTTGTGTGGTTTCACCAGATGAGACTCTGGGCAGCTCCTGAGAGTCCCTAGATTTGAAAACCCAGATGTTGATGTTTCCCTCTCTGGTAACTGTGATTTGTTATTGATAACGGTTGGACAGTTTGGAAGCCTGTGTGCTTGATCTGTTTGTTTCTCTGTCTTGTAAGTTCTGTCTGTATACTTTGAAGTTCAGGGTGCTGACCTATCCCCCCTGAACTAGGTAAATGACTTATGTTTGATTGATTAAAGTAAGCTTGTTAACCCATTTTGAGTTGCTTTCCTTTAGAAAAGCAAATCTAAAAACCTAAGTTGGCAGCCACCCTAGGGATGTTGGTGTGCTTGATGCTACAATAAGAGACCAGGATTTTCATTTATCACCAAAAAAACCTGCAAGAAGAGACAGCAAGAGATATATGACTGAAAATAACTATTGACAGTATAAAATACTTGAGAGTAAACCTGACAAAATAGAACCAGAAACTATGTGAACATAATTATAAAATACTCTTTATACAAATAAAAAAAGATTTAAACAATTCGAGAAATATTAATTTTTCATGGGTAGGCAAAACCAATATAATAAAAGTGACAGTCTTACCTAATTTATCTATTCAATGCCATTCCAATTAAATTGCTAAAAATTATTTTACTGAGTTAGAAGAAATAACAACATTTATTTGGAAAGACAAAAGGTTAAGTATTTTGAAGAAATTAATGGGAAAACATGGAACTGAAGGCAGTTTGGCAGTACAAGATGCCAAACTGTATTATAAGACAGTAAATGTCAAGATTATCTGGTATGAGCTAATAAATAGGATGGGAGATCAGTGGAACAGAATAGACATACAACACACAGTCGTAACTTTGTGTCTGATAGAGGTAATGGTCTTAGTATTGGAGATAAGAATTCATTATTGGTAAAAATTGTTGGGAAAGTTAGAAAACAGTTTGGCAAAAATTGGGCATTGACCAATAACTTAAACTATGTACCAAGATAATGTGAAAATGGGTACATGACCTAGATATAAAGGGAGATATCATAAGAACATTAGAAGATGGAACATATTACTTTTAAAATTCATGCATAGGAAAAACAATTCATGAATAAACAAGAGGTAGAGAGCATTATGAGGTATAAAAATGGTCAATTTTGATTATATTAAATTTAAAAGTTCTTGTAAAAATAAAACCAGTTTAGCTGGGATTAGAAGGAAAACAGAAAATTGGGGAGGGTGGGGGTAGAAATTTGCATAGACAGTCTGTTAGATAAAGATCTCATTTCTCAAAAATATAAAGAACTTTATCAAATTTATAAGTATATAAATATAAATTATAAGAAGATAAATTGTCAAAAGATATAAATAGACAATTTCAATGAAGAAATCAGTACTGTATATAGTTATATTAAAATGCTCTAAGTCATTATTGATGAGAGAAATACAAATTAATACAACTTTGATATATCATTTTACACCTATCAGATCAGTTAAAATGATAGGAGCCCTTCAATTTGGGAATGGCTAACCAAGTTGTGATATTTTATTGTGATGGAGTACCACTGTGCTATAAGAAATGATCAACTGGTTGAGTTTAGAAAAACACAGAAAGATTTGAACTTATGAAGGAAGATGTTATCCACCTCTAGAAAAAGAAGTCATAATCACAAATATGTATAATATGTTTTTACCTATATGTATATGTGTGTATATGTATGTATTCAGGCATAGATATACATATATTCATGTTTAATTGTAACCTTCTCTAGAGCAGCTTGGCAAGGAAGTGAGAAAAAAAAATGTGAAGTGGAGAATAGAAGGGAACATTGAAGGAAACACAAAAAACTTGGGTAGCTTTGAAAACAATGTGTAGTATTTATTACATTGTTTTCTCCCCCCCCAAAAAAAATTCAGCAAACAGTATGAAATGGAATTTTATATTGAATCTTCTGTATTCTGCAGTGTATGTGAAAATATTTCCCCCCTTCATTTTGTATTTAAATTTAAAATAAATAAAAAAATGAAATAAAAAAGAAATCCCAATTTGGGGGTAAAAGTTGTCTCTGTCTCCCTAATTCCAAAGGCTAAGCAGGCACTTAAATGGACCACATGGAACTTTAACTGGGCTAAAATTTTAGAGTGTTTGTTCTAAACATCCACTTACAGACTGGCACTGTGGAGTTAACTTGTCCCAAACTAGGCTTCCAACAACTGGATTGCCATTCTCATCTCTAAGATTTTGCTAGGCTGTAGAGGCACAAATTCTTATTGGGGTAGTGGGGGGAAGAGGGTGAGAATGTTGATGGATTATATCAGAAAGAAATGTCCACTTTACTTACCAAAATCAAACCACCCAATAATTCACAACTGTAGCCTTAGCTTTCCCAACTAAGACAAGGAAGCTAGCTCAGATTGTTTAACAATGAAGATTTTTACCTTATGGTTTTTTAATAATCTGGCTGCTCAGTTGAGGACGTCTCAAATTCAACTCTCACTTTCCCAGCAAAATAAAAGCAAATCTAAAAAAGAGTGTTAAGAACTCATGATATTAGAGGAGGAAATGCCACAGGCAATAAAAGCCACATAGCAGTTGGATTTGGAATGAAATAGGATATATATATATATATGTATAGTTTTCCTTCCAAATGGCTACCCTCAATAATACTCTGCTTTCTGAGACTTAGAAAGTTAAAATAACAAACTGTGGCACATCATATTTTAAAGGATTGAGTCTGGGTTCTTCATAGAGGAAACAGGCTACCCAGGAGCACCTGTAATCTTCACAATTATTTACATGATTTCTTTTTCCACTGCCGAGCAGCCTGCATATAAAGTCCCTTCTCCAAGAATACCAGGAGGCCCTTGATGCCAACCACAAGCGTTTTTTGTTATAAACTGCTCTTGATATTCTTGTGTTAGTATTGGACTTCATAATCTTAGCTACATTGTTGCTAAAATAAGTTGCACTTTTTTTTTCCTACCAGACTTGCCAAACCCGCTGTTGGAATGCATTTGTGTTAGCCTTTTACTAACGGAATTCCTGTAACATTCACAATGACCTAATTGAGGCTCTTGGCCTCAAAAAATGACACGTTTATGAAAAACTAGGAAAGGGGTTAGAGGCAGTCCCTTAGAAGGAAGGATTGTTCTGACCCCTTTCCCTTTCAGTCCTAAACCTTCTCTTTAAAGAAAAACATAAAGTGTGGAAGATGAATTTGTTCTCACACCCTATTCCTCAGCTGGCTATAAAACACTGACCACAATTCAAAAGATTCAAGCAGAAGCAGTTCAAAGGGTGAAATAGCAATATTTTTCATATAGCAAATACTTATCTTCCTGTTTATATTTATATGAATTATAACCTGCATTACACTCGTATTAATCTGGGATGTAATATGGTGGAGTGAAAGGGATATTGATCTATGAATTTTAACACCTGAGTTCAAAACCCAGCACTGCAACCTCTCTAGTTTATAATATTTTAAAGAACTGAAGCATGGCCCTGTGCAGACTGGACTGCAGCCCCTGTGCACCTCTTATTCATTTACATAACTCCTTTTTCCACTGCTGATCAGTCCCCATATAAAATTCTACCTCCATGTAATCATATGTATAAACTTGGACAAATAAGGGGCTTGGACTAATGTTCTCTTTGATTGGAGACCTATGGTCCTAAGTTCTGCTATTGCTTAAAGATGCTTAAGGGAACCAAGGAATTAAAGACATGGAAAAACTAGAAATAAAAAAAATGGAATTAAATTGTCACTATTTTTTTAGGTAATATATAATCATAGGCAGAACAAAAATAAGCAGGTCTGACTTCTGGAGTAGGTACCTCAAATCTTTCCCTGTGGTAAACAAGAAGGAAGGTGCTTTCAGATCTGGTCTTGGACACAAATTCAGTCAGGTAGGGGAAAACTTAGAGAGACTTCAGACATGCGTGGCAAGGAAGGCCCCATTGGAGGACACACACCAAGAGTATTATTCTGTGAGGAAGAGGAGAGGGAAGACAGATCACCCAATTGCCGATATATTAATTGCTGAAGAGGATCACTCAAGGGAAAATGGAGAGTGAGGCTGGATAGACCATTGCTGGAGAAGATTTCACCTGCTGTGAGGAAATATCTGGGTCTTTTTTAATTTTAACTAATCTTGATAAATGGAGTTTAGGAGAGGCAGTTTGGTCTAGGTATGTAAGGAAAACTTCCATGTAAATCCTACCCTTGACTTATAGTGGTTGCACAGATAAATTAACCTTTCCATGGCATAGGGAAAACTTTAAGATTACCAACTGAGAAAGAGTTGTGGATCGGTACTAATTAAAAAAAAAAAAACCCACCAAAAAATAACTAGGTGTAATGTCAGTAGTTTCTACCTGATAAGAGTAATTGTCAGTACCTTCAACTTTTGGATCCTTTGGACAAAGTTTCCACTGCCCTACCTTAGTTGGGACTCTGATGCTCTAGATTTTATTTCATAAGCTAGGATTCTTGTTCCAGGTAATAAAAACCCCATTAAATCAAAGATTCATCAACAGGGTGATGAATTTTGTCCAAAATTAGGACCTAAAAGAGAAACAATAGAGCCTGATAGGTTGGTATAAGTGGGTGGATTTCCAGTGATCCAAAACTTGTCTATCAAAGCCTGAGTCCAAAGTGGAGGGAAGGCATTAGAATAAACGATTCCCAAAGGGACTAGTTAAAATAACATCTTTATCAGTAACTGGAAAATTCTGTTTCCCGCCTTTTAAATGAGTAATTCCTTCCCCCAGGCCACAAACACAGAAGTCTCAGAAATCAATTACTCAACAAGCATTGTAAAAGGCATAAGAAGAGTCAAGCATGTTCACAGGTGCATGTGTTTTTCTTTGATACTCCTGAAAGAAGGGAAGGAGCACTCTATGCACCAGGACACCGCTCTTTCCTCTGGTCCCATTCCAGTCCCTTACCTGCACACGTCTCCCCATCGTAGGTCTCACACACCCATTCATGGCACTCACAGAGAGGCCCCAGGTACATGCCGGGCTCCGTCACGTGACAGATGCAGACTCCGCAGTCACAGCGGCCTCGGCCATTGCATAGCTGACTCCCGGGTGGCTGTCCTGGGGCTCGGCACCTGCGTTCTGCCTCCGCCCTGGACAACCTACAGGTAGCACCTGGCCCGCTCCTGAATAGACAAAAAACACCACCTGTCTATTACAGCAAGGAGTATTAATTACTCATATCTTTGTTTCCTCTCCCTCTTCACTATCTCCCTGTGACTTCCCGCCTCCATTCCCCCCCAACCCGTCAGCTTCCCAACACAGACAAATACACTTAAAGTGCACTTAACCTGCACTGAGGATTTAGGGAAACCTTTGAAAAGTCACGTAATCTGGAGCTCTCATTTCCCTGTATAGAGTCAGAAGAGGCTTTAATTATTTTTCTTGCTACATCTGTTACACTAATTTACATTGCCCAGGCTCAGGCCACCCCAAAGTGCCCATCACTTTCCTTAGAGAATGCGGAGAGCAGCAGTGTCTGGTTGCCAAGGGCCACATCCACTATCCCCCAGGACGCAGTAGTTTCTCAGAATGTCTGCCCAGTGGCCTGGCAGCTCATGGATTTGCCTGGTTTCATAGTGGGCTAAGGTAGTCTGGATCTGTCTAGCAGCCCTTGAATAGCCTAGAAAGGCCAGGACAGTAGCTGAAATGGAGAAATGTGTTTGCCCCTGAACTTTTTTTTGTCTTTGAATCATACACGGTTGTTTAAGTTTGAATAAATTAATCCAGTGTGTGACACATGATTGTTTTTTTTAATTCCCTTGAAAGCTTTTCAATTAGTCTGAAAACCAATGAAAAATTACAGAGAAGTTTTATTTGTGGTGCAGAGAATGAATAGATCGAAAGTGACAAAGATATTAATAGTTATAGATGTTTACTTGCTTCATACATACAAATTTAGCTAAGAAAAAGATAGTATAAATGTATTTAAAACTGTAAATAAAAAGAATTTTGCATTTTTGAAATATATCACATGGATGCCTTTTGCAATGTAATGTATATTCACTGTGGAAATCTCTTTATGTTACCATTAGGGGAAATTTCATTATAGGCTTGGAGTTATCCTAGTAAGCCTGTCACATGATATATCTGAACCTATTTAAAAAATGAGTCCTGTAATAATGAGGGTTTCACTATAACACATATTTCTCCCTCTATATACTTGTATGTAGGGAAAGCATATATTTATATACATGTATTTGAATGGAGAAAAAAAAGCAATCTAGGAGTTATGAAACACATAAAAGTGGATTTAGAGAGAGAGATGAGAATAAGTTGAAAATGATATTTCCTACTCTCAACTTAGGAACTCATATAATTGGTATAACTTATAAGGTACAACTGGAACCTGCCACATCAAGCAACTGTCAACTGTGGATGTCTTTTAGGATAACAAACCCAACTTACCTCAGAGATGGTGAGAAACCTTGGGAAACAGCTGATGATACAGTGAAGAAAAGGGATGAAGCCAGCAGTAAGAATTTGCTGAGACCTTGCGTGTGCATGATGGAATCTCCCAAGTTGTGAGGAGCAGGTCTGTCCTTCTGCAAAGTAGGGGTAGCACAGGAGAAGGCTCCAGCAGCCAGGCAGGCAAACCGACAGATAGAAGAACAGATAGACAGCCAGACACCTTGGTTTGAAAATGCCAGAGCTGGCCAAAATGGACTTGAAGCTCTTCTCCGTGCTGCAAGTGCCTTTGATTAGCTGCCTGGAAGGATTTGGGCAGCAGCCGTACTCCTCTGGGCGGGATGTTGGTGCCAAACCCTAAAGTTTACAGTCTAGGCAGGGAAGTAATTAGAAACAGTTGTACAAGCAGATGGTTTATTTTGACATAAAAAGTGTCCTGTTCACAGATTTGAGAAAACTATCTAGTTCTTCAAATTCAGGCACCATAAATATTTGAACAGAGAATATTTGGACTAGTTTATATGAATGATTATGTTAGGTGATCTATGAGACGTGATGGGGTTTAGGAGGGGGGAAGCCCGCAACGATCAGAAAACATTAGTGGTAACAGCAGCCTGATGGTTTTCAGGAGGTGCCCTCTGTCATTTTGGTGATGAGTGGGAGATCTTAAATTGTCAAGCCTTCTTTTTTTCTTATAGAAAACTCAGTCTTGTTTCCTCAGTTTTAAATTATAATTCTTCCTTTCCTTGATTTTGTTTTTCAAAAATGTGGTCTGGGATTTGCTATTTTCCCATCCACTGGGATGTCACAGAACAGTAACTCTGAATGTGACAGTTAAAAACCTAGATCAGTGAAACCTTCCCTCCCCCACCTCTCTGTGGAATTCACTCTTCAGTTGGCTTTTCAGGTGGTTGAAACAGCAAAGTTTTGCCCCCAGAGATATGCCTGGGATGAAGCAGGGTAAAATGAAGGAATTTCTACTTACTATAATTTTATCTGTATACTCCTGGCTCACTTTTGCTTCCCTAGGCAGTTATACCAGATGAACACTTCAAGAATATAGCTGGGCCCTTGCTTTAGCCCCTTTGCAGCCCATAAAGTAAGCAACTTTTCAGAATATGGGAAGGGAAGAATCAATCCTATAATCTTACTGCAATTTGTTATTAAGTGTCTTGATAATTTTAATATACGATGGGGGGCATTTTTGATGAGGAAAACAAATCATTGTGTTGAAATAGGGGTCCTATTTTTCTTGGAAACCCCTTCTGAGGATTAAAGCTTTCCAAAGTCATTTAATCTCTAGTATTTTCACAGACTATGGTATTCCATAAAAAGTACAGCTGTGAAATAAATATCTATCTGTTAGAAAACATTTAAATTCTCAGATCATTTTGTTTCTGTGACTCACAGAAGAAACATTTCCAGTAAGTTAAAATAGTTGTATTATAGCTGACACTGTGATTCAGTAGAATATCTCTTGTCCTCAGGATCTCTGTCAAAATACCATGAATAACTTAAAATGTACTGTGATTAGCAGACAGTCTGGTGCCTTTTGCTTTTCTGGAGACAACTCACATATCTGTGATTTGTAGAAGATTTTAAAAGCAGTAACCACCTACTACCATTTCAAGGGCTAACTTATTATTTGACTTTGGGGCTGGTAGGGATGTGGAGGCAGGGCATATAAAAAGTGAACAAACAAACCATGAAAGAAACATAGAATCATGCATTCTTAGTGCTCTAAAGAACTTTAAGTGTAGTATAATTCAACCTCTATAAAAAGCATGAATCTTCTTCAAAGCAACACAGACAGTGACAATCTAGTCTCTGCTTAAATACCTCCAAGGACAGAAGACTCACTCCCTCAAAGGAAAACCTATTCAGTTGTTTGACAACTAATTTTTTATTTCCTCCTATAAAATTGACCTACCTGAAACATTACAGGTGGTCCTATTTCCGTCCTTAGGAGCTTCACAAAATAAATAGAACTACTTAACTATTTGAAAGCAATGATCATGAAATCCTTTTGAGCCTCCTTATTCTGATCATATTCCTTTTAGCTTGTTAATGACCATCTCCAAAGATGGTACTGGAACTGAATCAAATACTTCAGACATGATCTAGATTATTACAAAGAAATATAACAGCAAAACAATGAATCTTGAATAATATAACACTTGATTCATATTTTGTTATCCTTTGAACATTAACAAAACCCAGACTACTAGCTAGCTTTGATTCTGATCTGTTTTGGGCCAAACGAGAACACATATGTGAAAGAGCTTAGAAAATAAAGCATTATTCTAATGTGATCTACCTTCTCCCTCACTCCCAGATGCCATTTTGGCAAGGACTGGACAAGTGAGTCCAAACTGGGGAAGTCATGACATTCTTTCAGTAAAACATATTGTGCTCTGAATGGACCCTCAGTGTCAGACCTGGTCTGACACACATTTTTCTAGTCTAGAGAATCTGGGGAAATTCAAGTAAATTTTGGTGATGAGCAATTGCTTTGAATTCACTTTGGCATAGGTCTGAGATGTCTTTGGGTTCAAATTCAATATTAAGGTGGCTAAAGTGACCATACCCTTTGACTTAGAGATGTTTTTGGTGGGTTTCTACCCCCAAACAAATCAAAGACTAAAATACAGATCCCATATATACCAAATTTTCAATAGCAGCAATTCTGTAGTAGCAAGAAATCTGAAAAAAAGTGGATTTTCTTTAATTGAGGGATAGCAGGACAAATTTTGATATATGAATGGAAATGAATATTATTACATTATAAGAAAGGAGGAATGTGTGGAATGTAGGGGAAAATGGAAAGATTATAATATTTTAGGATATTAACACTAAAACAGAATCAAAATCAATTTTTTTTTTATTAATCTCCATCCTGAAAAGATGGTACCACACTTCTTTCCTTGGAAAGATGCAGAACTATGGATGCACAGCATTACATATGTTTCTAGATCTAGCAACCATGTTGGTTGGGTTTCCTTAACTGTTTTGTTTGTTTGTTTATTTCTGGGAATGACATGTCAATTGACTTCTTTATTAGCTTAAAAAGGCCAAGGTCTCCCATTGCATGCTGGGCCATCTCCAGTCATCCTGATCTATATCTCACCACTGGACCCAGATGACTCGGGAGGAGAAAGTGAGATTGGTGACTGTACAGCCCTCCCTCACTGTACTCTAATTCATTTGCAAGTCATGGCATCTTCTTTCTGATGTCATCATCCTCTTATAGAATGGATAAACAACAACTTGTGAGTAGTCCAAGCTGTACAATGGGGAGTCAACTAGCCAGTTTCAGTTGGGCAACAACTATCCTCTCCTTGGGGTGTTATACCTTTACTTGATGGTAAGGGTAACCTGCTAAGTTACCCTTAGGAAGGTTAATTTTGATGACTGAAGACTAAATTGATATCTTGGGGTTTACTGGCTATATTTCTTTTTTAAAGACCATGCCTGAAACCCAATTCACTCCAGCTCTCATTGACTGTCCAGCAATAGGCTCCTGCTCAAGTACCACTTAGTGGTCATTTTCTTGGACCCTGATGACTCAAATTTAATGTAAAAATAATTGTTTCAATCTTGGTCAGAAATAACCCTGAGTGTCTCCCCTTCCCAGGTTTCCCACTACATCCTGGGTCATTGTATCAACAATGCAGTGTTCACAATGCCTATGGTAACTATAAATATGCTCATGTTATTAATCACAAAATATACCAGGCTCTTTACATGGGGAGTAAAGCTAGAACATTTATTCAAATACCAGAAAACTGAGTACCAAAACCAGAAATTCAAAGCCATCACGGTAGTTATGAAGTTGGCACATATAGTTAATGTAGTAAACACCCACATCCTCAAGCCTTCAAAACAGAACAGACTACCTCAGGCAATGGTCCTACTCTCCCCACTCACAGCAACTGCTCAGGATCCAGAAAGTATGCTCCCAGCAGCTCTGGCTCCCTGCAGTTCCTGTCCCTGGCAGTCCTCCACAGGAGTCCTTAGCGGAAATTCTGGCTGGCTCAGAAAAGGTGTTCACATCTCTGCCTCCACCTTGGCTGCTGCTGCTGCCGCCACCACCACACACACTCTAGCTTGGCTTCCACTTCCTCTTGCCCCAACCCTTCCTGCTATGTCAGCAAGTCCAACAGAGCATGGAAGATCTTTAAATCCCATAACCCTTACATTTGGCCCCAAGATCTTTCATGTCCCTTACTTGGCAAAAATGCATTAGGAGTAACTGGTCTCAACAGAATTTTACAACAATATAACAAGGATAGCACACAATAAACAGAGAAAACAGTATTTTAGAGTGGGGCTTGACCATAAGCTCCTCATCATTGCCCAGCTGAACAAATGGGCCCCCAAAATCTTGGGGTAAGGGGCAAAGGTCTCTTCTTTCATGGCTACTTGCTGCTGAAAACAGATGTAGAGCTGTCCCTGTCCCAAGGGGTCCCATTTGAGAGGTCAGTTCTTAATGTGCTTGATTCTAGGTCCAGGAGTGACACATCACTGTTGTAGACAAAGGATAACATCCAGCTTTAGCTATCAGGCATCTACAGGTAGAGGGTACCAAGCCTGTGGAAACAAATCTAGCAAACAAGGTAAACTGACAAAAAGCCAAGAAGAAGCAAAGAGACAATAACCAGACTATTATTTTTTTTTTTAATTTTAGAATAGACCTTTTATTAAAATGCCATGTTGGCTGATCAGGCCACATGGTGGGCTGAGTAGTTACCACCACATGTCTTAAGTACAGCAATAGTAGTAGCAGTAGCCTGCAACAGCCCAGATCTGGGGCAGAACCTTAGCTTATAAAGGGGGCTTTACATAAGCAGTGATTGGTCAGTACACACCTTGAAATTCCTGTGTTTGACCCAGAAGCCCGCCCATTTCTATGCAGGTGAGCTAAGTGGAAAGGGTGGAGACCCAGTGGGGGGGGGGGTGGAGGTGACCTGGCACTATGCTCACTTCCTTCAGGGGGGCAGAAATAACCAGACTATGGTAGCCTCACTCAGGGTAGAGTATATGAGTTAAGGGTACAATTTTATAATCATCTTCTCTGCAATAAACAATACTTACAGTAGTTGATCCATGCTTCCAATATATTGTTAAACCAATATGGGGTCTGCAATCTCCTCTGTATATTTCTTTAATCTGGGCTTGGGCCAGCCTATTTCCTATTCTCTGTGAAGGTGGGGCAAACTTAGATACAATGATTCAGATTCAGGAGTACCTACAGGTGTGGTTCCTGCTTCCCTATTCATTCTAATGTTAAGTACCTTTTCTTGGTACATCTTATGCAACTCTTTAGTTGGAATACCATCTATTCTTCTAAAGCCCACCCTTACTCTCAATAGAGCAGTAAACAGGTCCCTTCTTCTTGGCCTATTTTGTGTTTGAATCCTCTGGGTGTTTTCTACTCTCTTGAGGAAATTTATCTTGTCCCCATTCCCCTAGGTCACTTAATTGTGAAATCTTATCCAGAACCTCTGAAAGAGGGTGCCTTATTTCTCCAATTAATAGAGTTAGAATTAGGTGCTTATAAGCAGGAGGAGCTGTCTTCACTATGATATTTCTATGAGGAACTCCTAGCGGGGTAGCATGATATGCATTTGTATCTCCAACTATGATAGCAGTTTTCATTACCTCCTCCTTTAGCTTTCTCATACAATCTCTAAGTGAGTACCAGGGTCTGTCTCCACCAGGCCACAAAGGGTCAGTAGGATATTGCTTTTTGCATCCCTCTGCAGCTAAAGCTAACAGATTAGCTCTGTTGAGGCCTCCTCACATATGGTGATCTGTAAAAGCTTGGTGTACAAAAGGATTCAGATTGATACTTATGAATTTTAAGCAATCCACACTGTCCAGGGTTATTCTTCCGGTGCCTTCATCAGCGATTCTTACTATCCAAGACTAAAGACTCTCCCATTCTTTGGGTGAATCTACTCAATATATCAGTAATCTCCTGTTGAGTGAAATCCTCAATTATCTCCCTGGACTCTGTTTAGTCCTGGTGGTTCTCCAGTCTTCTTCTTCATATGGGGAGAACGTCTACATTAGAAGACTCCTCATCTAACCATGTTCCATTCTCCTCACACACATTCTCCTGGCAGCTGTTGGGGCAACTCTGCCCAGCCTGTACAAAAGCTGCATGCACATTCCTTCTGCTAGTTTTTTGCTTCCTTTTAGCTATATGAACAGTAGCTTGTTCCTGGACCACCTGAGTTCCTCTAGTTTGCTCTTATGAATGTGACAAAGAAGAATCCTCAGGCAAACCAGCCCACTCCCTAGCCATCTGAGCTCTTTCCTCCAGCAGTTTATCCCTACTTTTACACATAAGGTAATAACTTGTTAGCAGGACCCAGCCTCTCCTGCACACTCCTGCCAGTTCTTTGCCTGATTCTATGGGTATTCCTTGCAAACATCTTCCCAAATCTCCAGGTTCTCCCTCTTTTAGGCTTGGTTCCCAGTTTTCACAGGACCCTGTGCTTTTGGCCCATTTTCTGGCAAGAGAGGAATAAGGCGAATCCTCCCTTCCTGGGATAACAATTTCTCCCTCTAAAGCTTCCTTGCTTCCAAAGAGCTGCATGACATTTTGTGATCCCATCCTCATCACCAAATGTATCAACAATGCAGTATTCACAATGCCTATGGTAACTATAAATATGCTCATATGGTTATTAATCACAAAATATGCCAGGCTCTCTACCTGGGGAATAAAGCTAGAACATTTATTCAAATATCAAAAAACTAAGTCCCAAAACCAGAAAGTCAAAGCCATCACAGTAGTTATGAAGTTGGCACACATACTTAATGTAGCAAACACCCACATCCTCCAGCCTTCCAAACAGAAGAGGCTACTCCAGGCAAAGGTCCTTCTCTCCCCACTCACAGCAACTACTCAGCATCCAGGAAGCATGTTCCCAGCAGCTCTAGCCCCCTGCAGTTCCCGTCCCTGGCAGTCCTCCGCAGGGGTCCTTAGCAGAAATTCTGGCTGGCTCAGAAAAGGGCTTTGTGCCTCTGCCTCCGCCTCAGCCACTACCACTGCTACCACCACCACCACACACACTCTAGCTTAGCTTCCACTTCCTCTCACACCAACCCCTTCCTGCTATGTCAGCAAGTCCAACAGGGCATGGAAATCTTTCAATCCCATAACCCAGTCATCCCTAGTTGTCCTGATCTATATCTGGTCAATGGACCCAGATAGCTCTGGAAGAAAAAGTGAGGCTGGTGACTTTGCACAGCCCTCCCTCACTTAAATCCAATTCACTTGAAGGTCATGGCATCATCTTCTAGATGTTCCTCTTTAAGAATGAAGGACAAAATACAACCACAGATGTGTCCCAATCCCTGTGACTCTCCAGATCAAAACACCCTTTTCTGACCACCATTCTAATATATATATATATATATATATATATATTGTATTCCCTTACTAGAATATAAGTTCCTTTAGGACAGGGACTGTATCACTTTTGTATGTTTATCCCCAGCACTTAGCACAATGCCTGGTACGTAAATGCTTTTTTCATTCATTGATAGGAATGTGAATTATTTGAAGTGAGAGATGAGGTCTCAAAAAATGTAAGTAGTAAGTACTGATTACCTAATACATACACAGCACTATACTAAGGAAGAGGTAGAGGACAAATATGAAACATAATTCTTGTCCTTGGAATTCCTGCAACTCAGAATAAGCCAAGATCATAGGAGCCAAAATTAACAGGGCACAACTGGGGCTTTGCCTCCTGAGAATTGGGATGTAATATAAAAAGCATGTATTTTTGCCAAGAAAACCCAAAATGGGCTCACAAAGAGTCATACATGACAGAAATGACTGAACAAGTGATTTCTCCAGGGCCAAGACATACAAGACATGTGGGCATGTACATGGAGCCTTTCCAACTCAGTAGAACTTGTTCTGTCTCTATGTCCTTCAAGAACACATGGATCATCTTCATGCCATGATGAAGCATTAGATTAAGACTATGGTGGATGACATTTGAAATATGAAATTCTGAAACAGGAAAGACACTTTGAAAAACTTCAGCACATTTTCAAAGTTCTGTTTTCATAAGATAATTTTTCTCTTCCATCTGGCTATTGAATTTCCTTCTTTTATAGCCCAACTCAGGTCAAACTTTTCCTGATAGCAACCCACCCATGCCACCCAATCACTACATTACCAAGTTAACAAAGATTTTATAGAGTACATAACATTTAACTTAAGTGAGGAGAAGAGAATGCACTTTGACAGAAGCTCAGAGGATCATCTGAGGTTTGCATAAAGATACTGGAGTGGTGGTGGGTTCCCATGTCCTGGACAGTCTTCAAAGAGAACTCCAATAGCTGCAGCTGATTCAGTTGGCAGGTCCCTACTGACACAGACAACCCTGGGAGGTGGGTGCTGTTATTACCCACAATTCCTAGGTGGGAGGAATGGGGCCCTTGTCATGGTTCCACAGTGGAAAAGTGCTTGTGGCTGTTCACACAGCAGAGCACAAGTCAGGAGAAAGGTGACTTCTACTTGGATTATGCCACCTTGGAAGAACTGAGGGTGTGCAGACACCCAGAACTAGCTCTGAAAAAAAAAGGACATGGAAGGAATTGAAGTCTCTCTCAGAGAAAGGTGGGGGAAGATGAGTCTAGAGGTGCTTGTTCCACCTCCCTTGCAGCTATCTATACACAACTACAGCCTCTTGCCAATATGGTCCTTCTCTCTTTTTTTTTTTTTTGGAGGGGGGAAGGTAGGGCAATTGGGGTTAAGTGACTTGCCCAAGGTCACATGGATAGTTGTTTTTTTTTTTGTTTTTTTTTTTTATGGTAAGTGTCTGAGGTCCCATTTGAACTCAGGTCCTCCTGACTTCAGGGCCGGTGTTGTATTCACTGCACTACCTAGCTACCCCTATGAGCCTTCTCTTCACTGTCAATACAAATATAATTTTTGGTTGCTTATATTTGTAAGATATTTTGGGACTTGGAGGCTAGATTTTTTTTCTAATATCTAGGAAAGTTTACTTTTTTGTCCTGCATTGTTTTACTTATGATTTCATAAAATATAGCCCTTCAACTCTCTTAAAATATAAAATATGATTTCTTAAAGTATATTTCTTTTAAAAATTTCCTAAAAGACTGATTTTCAAAAATATAGTTTTAAAGGAGTCCGACAATTCTCTGGACAATCCCACTGCGTTTCAAACAGAGCTACTTGACTGTGCCTTTAAGCCCAAGTCACTTGGGCTATCATTGAAGGCCAATAAAAGCCCCCAACCCAATCCTCTATGGCAGGTTTTGATGACTTAAAATGAGTGTAAATAGTCATTGTTTTCTGTTCTTGCCAGAACAGAAACTTTGAGGTTCTTCCTTTCTCATATTGATGATATTTTTGTGATGATAAGTTAGTCCATCCTTTGTCTCAATTTTTACCTAGCCCTTAGTCATTGAATGGGCTTGGCCTTGGACAAATTGAGGCCTGGGAATGACTTTAATTTAGAAAGGCCAAGGTCATTCACTGTATCCTGGTATATCACCAGTCATCATTTTTTTTTCTTGCCACTGGACTTTAATGACTCTGGAGGAGAAAGTGAGGTTGCTGACCTTGCACAGCTCTGCCTCATTTAACTCCAATTCACATGCAAGTCAAGATATCCTAATGTGTCATTGGTCCCCTTTAAGAATGAGGGAGAAACATCAAAAACTATTGACTAATCGGTCATTGTCAACTGGGAATAAGGTTTCCATTGGAATGCTACAGAACTCTGTGCTTTAGACCTGTTCTTTGCAATTACTTCAAATGTTTGAATACATGCTAGAATATTCTTGTATAAGAATATATATATATATATATATATTATATATACATATATATTATATATATAATGTCCATCCACTTTTCTATTCGCTGCTTTAAGACCAAAAGTGAAACAGCTTCTCATAGCAACTCATTCTACTTTGACACATATTTGATTATTAAATCAAAGGAAGAATATTTATCTTCCCACTGCTATAACCCTAGGCCAGGTTCTCCTTAACTCCCATGAACACTAATGTAATATCCTCATAACTGGAATTCCCACTTGCCATCTTGCCCTACTGCAACTTGCCCTTTCATATCACTATCAGATTATACTCAGATTCAATCATGTCATTCCTATGCTCTAAACCGTTTCATGGCTAGCTACCACCTTCCTACAAACTAAGATCTAAATTAATTAGCCTGACACTCCTGACCTTCTACACTCTGCCACTCCCTTACCATTCCAGTCTCATTTCACATTATACTCCTTCATGTAATAATCTATGCCATAGATGCCTTTAATTACTCACATCATTCTGTGCTTTCTTACATCCAAACCTTTACTCACGCCTTTCCTTATTCAGGGAATGTTTTTCTCAGCCTACCTCATCCCAAACTATTTCCACATGTTGAAATTCTACCCATCATTTAAGATTCACCTGAGATGCCTTTTCTTCCTTGACAATTTCCCTGATATCCAGGTCAAAAGCTGGCCTTTTGTTTTTTTCTACCCAAGCTTCATATAATTCTTAGTATGCGGAGGCACATTGGTGATATAGGAGATAGAATCAGAAAGACTTGAGTTTAAATCTCCTCAAGAAACTTACTGTGTGACAGAGAATGTGACTTAACCACACTCAGTCTCAGCTTTTTCTCTCTAAAATGGAGTTAGTATTAGTACTTAATTTGCAAGGTTGTTGTAAGAATCAAATTATATATATACACATACATACACACACATATATACAGCTATATATATGTATACATATATGTGTGTATGACAAATGAAAACACTAAGAGACAATCTCTATGTAATTAATAATCAATTTATTAATTAGTCTAGCTGGCAAACAATAAATTGATGGTCAGTGGTTTCTCTCCATAACTAGAGCAACCAAGGGAAAATCTGAAATGCCTTAAGTCCCTTCTGAAAGGGAGCCCCACGGACAAGTGAAACTCAACCCTGGATGGCAGACATTTAATGAGGAGGTGGGCTAAAAATCTTCACCTCCCCCTTCTGAGAACTTGGCTTAATCATGAAACTCAACTGCCTCAAGGCAACTGGGCAGTGGAAGTCATCTCCATCTGGACCTTTCTAGCCAGGTTTTTTTTTCCCTTCATGAGCTGAGTTGTCCTAAACTCTTAACAGACATTGGGTTTCCCAGTTCTGCAGGTGATCACTCAACTAACAAGCATGTACCTTGAGGGCTAGCAGCAAATCTCATCATTTAGCCATGCCTTTCAGAGGCTGACTTTTCAGGAGATGGGTTTTAAGACAAGTAAGAGGTGAAAGGGTGAATCACAAATTAATAAATATTTATTAATATAACAGAATAATATTAATTTCTCTCACACATATATGCACATACATAATGTATATCACAATATAGTTGTGTATAATGTATGCAATATAATGTAATGATATAATTCATAATAAATGATATAATATGGAGTACTACTTAATATAATGTGATATAATCTTTATATAGTATACATATTTTCTGAGCACCATATTCTATTTTGTATTTTTCATCATAGATATTGAACACATTGTATATCCCCTATTATGGTGTAAGCTCTAGTAAGACTGGGGCCATCTCTTTCTGTCTCTTCCATAGTATCTCACATGGTAATCTGAATACACAATAAAGATGCATGGGATTGGGGTGGCTAGGTGGCGCAGTGAGTAGAGCATCGGCCCTGGAGTCAGAAGGACCTGAGTTCAGATCCGATCTCAGACACTTAATGCACACACAAACAAAAACCTAGCCGTGTGACCTTGGGCAAGTTACTTAACCCCAATTGCCCTCCAAAAAAAAAAAAAAAAAAGATGCATGGGATTGAATTGTTAAATGGAATTGTACTATACTATATTCAAACTATATTGTATTCAAAATGTGATAGACTAAAGGCATTTAGAAAAGATATTACCAAGTAGGATACGAAAATAATCAACTGTGAATATGAAAAGGAAACATTTAACATGAAAACCAAGCTGTCTAATCCAGATACATTAAATCAAAAGTTGTGATGACCTGGGATAAAATGAGAAGGCAAAATATTCTCAACATTAGTCAAAACCCAGTTGGACAATCTTTAACCAGAAAGTACCTTCCAATTTCTTAAACAAAAAAGGTACACCAAAACTTTCAGGAAGGCTCAATATTCCCAGGCAGCAATAAAAAAGAAGTTTACATTTCCAAGAAAAAGAACTTAGCTGAGCCAGAGTTGTGGAATAAAAAGGCATTTGGTTAACATCTTTTCCAGACACAAGTGCAAGAGAGAAGGTATTTCTCCCTCTGGCAAAGAAAGAATACCCAAAGCAAACAGGAATTATTGAGATAGGAAGGATTTTTTTTTCCTAAAAAAACTGAGACTTACTTAATTTCCAGGTAATATGTAAAAGTTGTTTAAATATTAAAGTTATAGAGAAGTCAGACTGACTTACAAGAAAAGAAAACTTGTCTTTTCATCAATGCTTTATACAATTTAAATTGTGGTGTGTTTTTAATTTTTTATTTTAATACAATACTCAACTCTAAATCAGTTATAGTTAGAGAAAATTCAGCAAAGTCATGTAGTGGGAAAAAAAGTTCTCTTCCCCCACCCACCAGCTTAAGTATCAAAGTTACCTTGACTAAGTCTCTAAAACACTCCGGGCCTCTGTTCCTGGACAAAACAAAACAAAACAAAATTAAAAAAAAAAAGTTTCTGTTACTTTCTAGTTCCAAACTTCTTTTAAGGCTATATTTCTTAAAAATGAATGCCTTTATGTCAAGGGATCATAGAATCTTGGATTTAGAGTTTGGGGAAATAATAAATAATATATAGTAGAACCCCTTCATTTTATAGATGAAGAGACAGATTTGAGTATATTTCTACCTATCCTGTAACTTTGCTCAAGATAATGTTTCAATTAATTTTAGTTGGATTTTCTAGGGTTAATACACCATATTGTTATTTGTAAAAAGTGATCATTTTGTTACTTCTTTAGCTGTGTTTATTTCCTCATTTTCTTTTCTTGTCATTCCTATTCCTAGAATTCCTGGTATCGTGTCACCTAGAAGTGTTGGCAATGGGTATCCTTGTTTTATCCCAATCCGGTTGGGAAAAAATAAAACAAAACAAAAACAAAAACAAACCCCTTGTTTATTGCATATGATGCTGGCTCTTCTTTTATACATGTAATATATACCACATTAAGGAAAGGTCCATGTTTCTAGTGTTGTTGTTGCTGTTGTTAACAGAAATGGGTGATATGTTTTCTTGAAAGCTTTTTCTATATCTAATGACAGAATAATATTATATTTATTGTTCTTGAAATTAATGTGAAGAATACTGCTCACTTCATGAGAGAGAGAGAGAGAGAGAGAGAAAGAGAGAGAGAGAGAGAGAGAGAGAGAGAGAGAGAGAGAGAGAGAGATTTTAGACTAATCTATAGATTAATAAGCATAATTTTGGCTGTGATCAATATGGGACTCTATTTTGCTTGACAATACATATGAACATACATATATGACATACATACATTTATTTCTCTCCTTTTTTCTTTCTGGTACAAGGCAAGGGAGAAGTAATAGAAGAAAAAATAAATGCTTAATAACTAAAAAGAAATCATTAAAAAACACACAAAAGTAGAAATGTGAATTGGTCATGGTTATATAGCTAGGTCAAATAATCAAAATTTGAACCTGGGTTATTTTTTTCTAAATTCAGCATTCTTTCTAGAGGGAGAAAGAACAACTATAAAACTGTATAATAAAGTAATAAATAATTTGAGCTAGAAGTAATAGAGATTGATAAGTAAAAGTTAAATAAAAACAGTAACATTTTATGGCACATGCTACTGTCAAAACTATTTTTTTACATAAAATGACTTTAGTTACCAAATTCCATTCACATATGTGGTATCTTTCACCTGCATACTATGGTTAGCCACATCACATAAATGGAACCTATATACTCATGCAGAATTTAGTAAACTTAATTTATCTTCATGCATCTTCCTGTCCATTTAAAACATGCCTGCTGTGGGCAGAGTCAAGATGGCATAGTAGAAACAGGTCTTCTGTGAGGCTCTGACTTCCACCTTCCCTAATTCATGTAAAAGGGGATTCTGAACAAATTTTGGAGCTACAGAACCCACAAAATGACACAGAGAAGCTTATCTCTCACTTAGGACAGCCTGGGAGGCTGGCAGGAATTGGACAGCACTGCTCTCTGGGAGCTGACCCCAGCCCTGTGCAAGCCAGAATGTTTTAGCCCCAGGGTGGGCCTGAACAAACACCAGCTGGGGATTCCAGAGCACCAGCAGCTGTGGCCATTTCAAAAGTTATCAACACATAGATGCTAAGGATAAAGTGAGAGGTCAGTGCAGGGTGGACTTTGGGATCTAGTAATTGGGAGTGCATTGGCCTCTTCCCCTGAAGTGAGAAGCTACTGAGAAGCCATGGCACAGCTGCCACCATGTGGCAACTTCAGCTCCTGGCCTACAGAGTGTAGGAGGAAAAGGAGACCAGTTTCAGGTGTAATCGCTTTTGCTTTAATCTTTTTGGATGTGGATAGTGGACTAGGGTGGAGATCCTGGGGTGTGTAACCAGCATGCCAGAGCATGTGGAGGTTTCAGAGAGGGCAACTAATACCTTTGGCAGCTGAGAAAACCCCAACATTTGAAACAAAGCTCCCCTGTCTGGTGGCAGAGACCTACTGTGGCAAAAAACCCAAAAGTCAAGTAATTGAGTGACAACATGACCAGGCAAAGGAAGCAAAACAAACAGAAGAATCCAATATTAAACTCCTATTTTGGGGAAAAAATGATCAAAGCATGGAACAGAAGGGAGACAGTAAAGTCAGAACTCCTACAGCAAAAGCTTCTAAGGAAGATATCAGCTGGTTACAGGCCATAGAGGACCTTAAGAAGCAGATAAGAGAAGTGGAGGAAAAATTGGGAAGAGAAAAGAGAATGATGCAAGAAAATTATGAAATGTGAGTCAACAGCCTGACTGAGGAAAATAACACCTTAAAAATAGTCTAACTCAAATGGCAAAAGAGGCTCAAAAAGGCAATGAGGAGAAGAATGCCTTAAAAAGAAAAACCTGCCAGAGAGAAAAAGAATAGCAAAAGCTCACTGAGGAGAATCATTAATTCAGAATTAGATGGGAGAAAATGGAAGCTAATGACTTTATGAGAAATCTAGATGCTGTTAAAGAGATCCAAACCAATGAAAGAATAGAAGGCAATGTGAAATATCTCATGGGAAAAACCACTGACCTGGAAAATAGATCCAGGAGAGACACTTTAACAATTATTGGACTACCTGAAAGGCATGAAAATAAACAAACAAACAATAAAACCTAGAAATCATCCATCAAGAAATTCTCAAAGAAAACTGCCATGATGCTTTAGAACTGGAGGGTAAAATTGAGGTTGAAAGAATCCACCAATCACCTCCTGAAAAAGATCCCCAAAAGAAAACTGCTAGGAATATTATCACAAGGTTCTGGAATTCCCATATCAAGGAGAGAATATTACAAACAGTCAGGAAGAAATAATTTGAATATTGTGGAAACACAATCAGGATCTGGCAGCTTCTACACTGAGGGATTGAAGGGCCTGAAATATGATATTCCAGAGGGCAAAGGAGCTGGGATTAAAACCAAGAATCACCTACCCAGCAAAACTGAGTATCACGTTTCAGGGGAAAATAAGGTCATTCAGTGGAATAGAGGACTTTCAATTATTCTTTTTTTTTTAAATTGTAACAAATGCTTTATTAACTTCTGCCTTACATCATTCATTTCCACCAGATTTTGGGTTACAATTTTTCTCCATTTTCCCCCCTACCCACCACCCCAGAATAGGAGTCGCACAAGATATCCCCTCATCCAATCTGCTCTCTCCCGTATCTTCTCCCATACCCCCTTCGACTTTGCCATTAGGGCAAGGTGAGTCTCTGTGCCCCAGTGCCTGCACATCTTATCTCCCAATTACATGCCAAATAGTATTAATAATAGTATTTATATACATTTGAAACATTTAATTTTAAAACTTTAAATTTCAGATCCAATCCCTTCCTCTCTTGTCACACACTCCCTCTGGGAAGATAAGTAATTCAGTATGTGTTGTACATGTATAGCTATGCAAAACATTACCATAGTAGATATATTGTAAAAGACTGCTTATAATTCTCTCCCACCCATCCCACCCCCACCTGGTCTATTCCATACTTTGATCCTGTCCCTCTTCTATAGTGGGTACTTCCAACCTCCCCTCCCCCCCAGAATGCCCTCCCCTCCATCTTCCCCCCTCTCATCACACTTCCCCCTACTCTCCTGCAGGGTGAGATATCCCATTTAGTATGTATGTCATTCTCTCCCTGTGCCAGATTCAATGAGAATATGCTTTTGGCTTTTTGCCTTCCTGTTCTTCCCCTCCCCTGCAGCCACTTCCCCTTGATTCTTCTCCATGAGATAGTTTACCCTACCCTGTCTCTCCCAATCTCCTCTTGACACTTTCCTCACTCACTTCTTAACTTCACCCCATAAGTTTCATCCCTTCCCACCAAATTCAACCTGTGCCCTCTATCCATGTATACCTGTAAACATATAAACACACATTCACATATGTATTCATATGCCCATATACCCTTCTTCAATTATTTTCATACTGAGAAAGGTTTCATCAGTCATAGTTATTGTTTTTCCATGTAGAAATGTAAATAGTTCAACTTTGATAAGTTCCTTTTGATTTCTTTTCCCTGATTACCTTCTCAAGCATCTCTTGCTTCTTGTGTCTGAATGTCAAATTTTCTATTCAACTCTGGTTTTTTCATCAAGAATGCTTGAAAGTCTTCTATTCCACTGAATGACCATATTTTCCCCTGAAACAAGATACTCAGCTTTGCTGGGTAGGTGATTCTTGGTTTTAATCCCAGGTCTTTTGCCTTCTGGAATATCATATCCCATGCCCTTCAATCCCTCAGTGTAGAAGCTGCCAGGTCCTATGCTCTTCTGATCGTTTCTTCCTGGCTGCTTGTAGTGTTTTCTTCTTGATCTGGGAATTCTGGAACCTGTCTATAATATTCCTAGGAGTTTTCTTTTTGGGATCTTTTTCAGGAGGCAATTGGTGGATTCCTTCAACCTCTATTTTGCCCTCTGGGTCTAAAACATCAGGGCAATTTTCCTTGATAATTTCTTGAAGGATGATTTCTAGGTTCTTCCTTTGATCATGGCTTTCAGGTAGCCCAATAATTTTTAAATTATCTCTCCTGGATCTATTTTCCAGGTCAGTGTCTTTTCCCATGAGTTATTTCACAATGCCTTCTATTCTTTCATTTGTTTTTATCTGTTTAACAGCATCTTGATTTCTCATAAAGTCCCTAGCTTCCATTTGCTCTGAAGGAATGAATCTCCTCAGTATGCGTTGGAGAGAGACAGAATGGGGTAAACTATCTCATATAGAAGAGGCAAGGGAAAATGGTTACAATGGAGGGGGGGAACAGGAAAGCATAAGGGAATGGTTCAACCTTATTCTCATTGAATTTGGGTCAGGGAGGGAATGACATACACACTAAACTGGGTATCTCACCCTATAGGAGAGTAGGGGGGAGGGGAGGAGACGGGGGATGATAGAAGGGAGGGCAGGCTGGGGAGGAGGAAAGTTGGAAGCACCCACTTTTGGAAAGGGACAGCACCAAAATAGAGAAAAGAACAAGTGGGAGGTGGGATAGGAGGGAGGGAAATATAATCAGTCTTCTACTATACCTCTACTATGGTAATGTTTTGCATTAGCTACACAAGTACAACCTATATTGAATTACTTATCTTCCCAGTAAGGGTGGGTGACAAGGGAAGAAGGGAATGAATCTGGAATTCAAAGTTTTAAAACCAAATGTTTAAATATATATAATATTATTAATACTATTTTACATGTAATAAATAAGATATACAGCACTGGGGCATAGAGATCCTCCATGCCCTACTGGAAAAGTGAAAGGAGGTACAGGAGAAGATATGGGAGAGAGCAGATTGGAGGAGAGGATATCCTGTGGGACTGCTATTTTGGGGAGGTGGGTAGGGGAAAAATGGGGAGAAAATTTATAACTCAAAATCTGGTAGAAATGAATGATGTAAACCAGAAGTCAATAAAGCATTTGGGAAAAAAAAAACATGCCTGCTCCCCTAAAGGCTTTCATTACATCACCAAATAGTAGTATTAAGAACAAAAAAAACCCCAAAATGCTAAGCTTGCCTTAAGTCTTAAACAAATAAAGTATCAGAGAAATCACATTCTGAAGCTTGTGGCAATGTTTTTACTCATGAATTTGGTCAATATATCTAGGATTTGCATTGTTAATAAATGTGAAAAAAGTATTAGTTCTTTTTTTTTTTTTTGGAAGGGGGAAGGCAGGGGAATTGGAATTAAGTGACTAGTAAATGTTAAGTGTCTGAGGCTGGATTTGAACTGAGGTCCTCCTGACTCCAGGGATGGTACTCTATTCTCTGAGCCACCTAGCTGCCCTATAGTTCTTCTGTTATGATTAAAATTGTGGTACAGAAATAAACTTTTTTCTTCTTTTTCATCATATTACACAACTTATAAAAATCAAATTACAGATATAAAGTGTGCTTATGATAGAATTTATACTCTTCTTTTTATTTACTTTTAAATTTATTTATTTTTAGTTTTCAACATTCATTTCCACAAGATTTTGAGTCACAATTTTTTCTCTCCATCTTTCTTCTACCCCTGCCCCAAAATAGCATTTCCATAGTAGTTACATTGTGAAAGACTGACTGCATTTCCCTCAATCCTATCCTGCCCCCAACTTACTCTATTTTCTCCTTTGACCCTATCACTTTTCAAAAATGTTTGCTTCTAATCACCCTCTCCCTCAATCTGCCCTACCTTCTATCATCCCTCCTCTTATCCCCAACCTCCTATTTTACTGTAGGGTAAGATACCCAATTGAGTATGTATGTTATTCTCTCCTTAAGCCAAATTCAGTGAGAATAAGGTTGTTTCACTCCCTTTTACCTTCCTGTAATTCCCCTCCATGGTAACAGTTTTCTCTTGCCTCTTTTATATGAGATAATTTGCCCTAATCTATCTCTCCCTTTCTCCTCCCAATAAATTCCTCTCTCACCTTTTAATTTTATTTTTAGATATCATCCCTTCATATTCAACTCATCCTGTGCCCTCTGTCTATGTATTCATGAATATGCATGTGCCCACACTCACATATATATATACATATATCTATATCTATATATCTATATACACATATACCCTCCTATACATATATATGTATATATACATATATTCCCTTTAAATAACCTCATAGTGAGAAAATTCTTATTAATTACAATAATCATTTTCCTTGTAGAAATGTAAATAATTCAAATTTAATAAGTTCCTTATTCTTTCTTTTTCCTGATTACCTTCTCATGCTTCTCTTGCTTCATATATTTGAAAGTCAAATTTTCTGTTCAGCTCTGGTTTTTCATCAGGAATGCTAGAAAATTCTCTATTTCATTGAATGACCACATTTTCCCCTGTAGCATTGTACTCAGTTTTGTTGGGTAGGTGATTCTTGGTTTTAGTCCTTGTTCCTTTGACCTCCTGAATAACCTATTCCAAGCCCTTCAATCCTTTAATGTAGAAGCTGCTAGGTCTTGTATTATCCTGATTGTGTTTCCACAATACTCAAATTGTTTCTTCCTGACTGCTTGCAATATTTTCTCCTTGACCTTGGAACTCTGGAATTTGGCTATAATGTTTCTAGGAGTTTTCTTTTTGGGATCTTTTTCAAGAGGTATTCTTTCAAATTCTATTTTGCCCTGTGGTTGTGGAATATCAGCGCAATTTTGCTTGAAAATTTCTTGGGGCTGGCTAGGTGGTGCAGTGAGTAAGAGCACAGGCCTTGGAGTTGGGATGTCCCGAGATTGAAACCAGCCTCAGAAAAGGAGCACCCACACATAAATAATGACTGGCCGTGTAACCTTGAGCAAGTTACTTAACCCCAATTGCTTAAAAAACAAAACAAAACAAAAAAAATTTCTTGAAAGATGGCTCTTTTTTGGATCATGGTTTTCAGGTAATCCAATAATTTTTAAATTATCTCTCCTTGATTTATTTTGAGGTAAGTGGTTTTTCCAATGAGATATTTCACATTGCCTTCTATTTTTTTTTTTCATTTGTTTGGATCTGTTTTATAATCTCTTGATTTCTCATAAAGTCATTAGCTTCTAATTATTACAATATAATTTTGAAGGAGTTATTCTTTTCAGTGAGTTTTAAAAATTCCTTTTCCATCTGGCAAATTTGGCTTTTTAAGGCATCCTTCTCCTTACTGGTTTTTGAGCCTCTTTTGCCACTTGAGTTAGTCTATTTTTTAAAGGTGTTATTTTCTTCAGTGTGTTTTTGGGTCTCCTTTAGCAGGCTATTGACTTGTTTTTCATGATTTTCTTGCATTATTCTCATTTTTCTTCCCAATTTTTCCTCCACTTCTCTTACTTGATTTTCAAAATCCTTCTTGAGCTCCTCCATGGCCTGTAACCAATTGATATTTTTCTTGGAGGCTTTTGATACAGGCTTTTCATTGTCTTCTTCCAGTTCCATGCCTTGATCCTTTTGGGATGATATTAGGAGAAGAATTATTTTGGGATAAAAAAAGGCTTCACAACTTTTTTTTTTTCAGTCAAAGGCCTAATATCCAAGAAATTTTTTTAAATTGATGGAAATATATAAGAATGAGCCATTCCACCAATAAATAAGTGGTCAGAACATATGGACATACAATATTTAACTGAATAAATGCAATCTATCAGTAGCCATATAAAAATGTTCCAAGTCACAAAACAATAAGGGAAATTAAAATAAAAACAACCTTCATGATCTACTTTATATCCATAAGATTGGCAAAGAGGAGAATAGCAATTGTTAGAGAATACATGCAGGACATCCACAATGGTGTATTATCAATGGAATGTGAATTCTGAAAAACAATTTTGAATTACAGCCAAATATATATGCATTTTGACTTGGTAATATTACTATTATTCAAGAAATCCCAAGGAGGTCAGAGATAAAAGGAAAGAACCTAGAGATATAAAAGTATTTGTGGCAATACTTTTTGTTATGGCAAGGAATTGGAAACAAAACAATTGCATGTAAATTAGACAATCATCAAATAAATTTTCGAATGAAAGCAATGGAATAATATTATTCCATAAAAATAACTAATTTGATAGATACAGAGAAATATGGAAAATCTTGTATGAACTTATGAAGCCTGAAGGGAGCAGAACTAAGAAAAATAAATTTACTTGATAACCACAGTGTCAGAAAAAAACAAACCTGTAAGAGCCCAGGATGCTAATTAAATGCAGGATGCTAATTAAATGGAGCTTTTACTTTGTGAAGGATGGAGGTGGGTTGGTGGGCAATGAAAGATATGGGAGAAAAGAGTATTGATAGAACATGTTAAAAGCTAAAAAGGAAGGAAGGAAGGAAAGAATGAGGGAGGGAGGGAGGAATGAAGAAAGGAGGGAGAAAGGAAGGAAGGAAGGAAAACTTTAGCCTAGTACATTTGTGAAAATACCTATTTTTCTGAAAACATTCTGTTTCCTTGAAGATAAACTAATAGTAGCACTATAGAAAGCATATATGTGTATATATAATTAATTGAACTCGAAATAATTGCAAATCATGTTTAGTTGTAGGAGTATTTAGCATTAAGTTTACAATAAGTCATTTGAAATATGAAATGATGGGGGAAAAATAAAACACAGGCTTCCAATAATGATGTACTATCACAGTCCATATCACTATTGTCAAAGAGTTGACTAAGATGTTCTAAAAACACAGATGATCACTGTATTTATTATATTCTTATTACCAAGAAAAAAAAAAACACTTTAGGGGCAGAGTCAAGATGGTTGAGTGAGATGAAGCACTTTGCCTAGCTCAGCCAGCACACCTTTTCCATAATAATCATGAAAATACAGCAGAACCAAATTCTGATCAGGAAAGCCAAGAAAATAAAAAATAACATTACAGTGAATCCTTTTTTTCCTGACTGGAGAAGCACAGGGAAATAGTCAACCAGGTCTTCAGACCCTTGGGACAGGAGAGTGGCTAGGAGTTCAGTGAGTTCTTAGCTGTGGTAAGGAGCATTCCACTCAGAAAAAAAATCAACACAGAAAACCAGGGCATGAACCACAAGGGTAGACAGAAAGTCCAAGGAATCCATGAACTAGTCAGTGCTCCATAGAGGAAAGAGTGCCATATGGCAGCTCTGTTGCCCATTGCCCAGTTCCAGGTCATGGATCTAGGGTGGAAAGGTGTGGTAATGAGTGAGGGCAGGGCCCTCCTAGTTGTGTACTGAGCAAGAAACAAATTCTGGAAATGTAGCATGTGGCTCTGAGCCCAAAAGGAGAGCAGCAGGGACTTAGTTCAAGCCTTTAGCTCAGCATGTAAGCCTGCAGTAGAATAACTGGTATGAGACCAAAGTGTAACCAGCAGTTCAAACAAAAAAAAAGGAAAAAGAAAATGACAAATACTGAAGAGGCTCTGGGAAAACAAGTATACTTATGCATTGATAGTTTAATTGTGAAGTGGTCCAACCATTCTGGAAAGCAAAAAAAGTATTAAACTGTGCACCCTTTGACCCAACCATACTTCTACTACATCAAAAGAGGTCAAAGAAAGGCAGAAGGGACCCATATGTATAAAAGTATTTAGAACACCTCTTTTTGTAATAGCAAAGAATTGGAGAGTAAGGAGATGCCTTTCAATTAAGGAATGACTAAAAAAAATAAGAAGAAATATGATTGTGCAGCAAGAAATGAGGCTCAAGGCAGTCTCTTCCCTTAAGGAGTTCACAATCTAATAGGGGAGGTTTCCTCAGTAAGAAAAAAATACCAAAACAAAAAAATATATATATTATTTTCATGGAAGTAACAACCTGAGCCTGTGACTTTATGTGTGTAGCAAACTTCCTGTAAGGAAACACTATCAATGCAGAACTGAAACTATTCTGCAATTTATGCTCTTAGAAAGTTACCTGAGTCATTGAAAAGGTAATTGTCCAGGATCACATACCTAGCATGTGTTAGAGTCAGGACTTGAAGCCAGTTCTTGCTGAATCTGAGTGCTGGCTTTCCAATGACTACTTGCCCAATCCACAACTTTTGAAGATATTTTTGTAATATCAGTTGCTAATGGGTAGGCCAAGCTAATATAATAAAAATGCCAATTTTATCTAAATTAGTTTGCTTATTCTGTGCCATACCAATCAAACTGACAAAATTATTTTATAGAGGTAGAAAAAATAATAACAAATTCATCTGGAAAAACAAAAGGCCAAGGATATTAAGAGAATTAAGGAAAAAATGCAAAGGAAGGTGACCTACCTATACCAGATCTAAAACTATATTACAAAGCAGCAATCATTAAAACTGGTTGAAATAGAGTGGTGGCTCAATGAAAAAGGATAAATATACAAGACACAGTAGTCAATGACTATGTTAATCCACTCTTTGGTAAACCCAAAGATTCCAGCTTTGGGAATAAGAAATCATTATCTGAGAAATACTGCAGGACAAACTGGAAAATTGTATGGCAAAAACTAGGTATAGACCAACGTCTTACTCCATACACCAAGATAAGGTAAAAATGGGTACACAATTTAGACATAAAGGGTGATACCATAAGCAAATTAGGAAAGCAAGGAATAGTTTACTTTAGTGAGGAGTCAGATCCATGGAAAATGGAAGAATTTATGACCAAATAAGGGATAGAAAACATTATGAAATAAAAAATGGATAATCTTGATTACATAAAATTTAAAAGTTTTTGCATGAACTAAGCTAATGCAACCAAGATTAGAAGGAAGGTAGAAAGCTAGGAAACAATGTTTTCAGTCAGTGTTTTTGATAAAGGTCTAATTTCTAAAATATATAGAGAACTGAATGAAATTTATGAGAAATGCTTTAAATCATTACTGATTAGAGAAACACAAATTAAAACAACTTTGAAGTACCACCTCAGATTGGCCAATATGACAAAAATGTAAAATGATAAATGTTGGAAAAGATGTGTCAAAATTGGAATACTAATGCATTATTGGTGGACTTGTGGATTGATCAAACCATTCTAGAGAACAATTTGGAATATGACCAAAGGACTACCTTTTGATCCAGCAATACCACTACTAGGTTTTTATCCAAGAGATCATAAAAATTACAAAAGGACCCACATGTACAAAAATATTTATAACAGCTCTTTTTGTGGTGGCAAAGAATTGGAAATTGAGGGGATGCCTATCAGTTGGGGAATGACTGGACAAGTTGTGGTATATGCATGTAATGTGCAGGTAAATGATAAGCATATAGATTTTAGAAAAACCTGGAAAGACTTATGTGAACTGATGCTGAGTGAAGTCAGCAGAACCAGGAGAATACCGAAACATTGTATGAGGGTCAGCTTTGAAAGACTTAGATCTTCTCAGCAATATAATGATCTAAGACAATTCCAAAAGACTCATGATGGAAAATGATATCCACAAGCAGAGAAAAAAACTATGGAGTCTGAATACATATAGAAGCACATTATTTTCTCTTTTTTTCTTTTCCTTTTTTGTTCTGATTCTTTTTTCATAACATGACTAATGTGGAAACATGTTTAATATGAAAGTAGATGTATAGCCTGTATCAGATTGCTTGCCATCTTGGGGAGGGGGAGGGGAAGGAAAAAGGGAAAGAAAAAAATTTGTAACTCAAAATCTTATAAAAGTGAATGTTGGAAACTATCTTTACATGTAATTGGGAAAAAAGTAAAATACTATTAAGTAGGAAAATTTTAAATATATATTTTTCTTTATCTTCTATCTTCCTCCTATTTAATGGTTTGCACATGAGTTTTACACTTTGTAAATGTTGTCCCTTGATTATAAAATCTTCCCATCTGACAAAGATTGTTATTGAGTAAGATATGATTTATGGGGCCATTTCATTCCTTTTATTTTTGTGCCATTTTTAATATTTTTAAAAATTGGAGCAGACTCTGAAATGACTGCTACTTTGTTAATCAATACCATATTTCACCATATATTCATCAGGCCTGGAGCCTAGAATTCTCAGTGCCCATCAGTTGTCTGTATATTTCTGAAAGCTGACTTGCATGGTTTGGTCATATAATATGGTAAGACTTGCACCTTCCCAATTTTAACATATGCTTAAAAGTATTCTGAGCACCTTAATCTTGCACCAAAGACAATTTAGTAATAAATGACTTTTAGTGATACTGGCACAATTAAAAAAAAAATAAAACTTTATATAATGGTCACATCCCACTTTTTTCCAAAAAAAAATTTGGCATAAAATCTGTGATGATTATGCAGTAAAATACAGTACTTTCCTCTCTTTGAAGATATAGATAGTTTCATTTACTGTTATTTACTGCCTCCTGTGTTTAGTATGTCACTTCTTGCTTCTTAAGGAAAATGTTTTGTGATGTTCAAATATGTAACTTGTGCAAGATTTATAATTCATCTCTTAATCTGGATTCATATTTTCTTTTCTTTTTTTGGTGGGAGGGGGAGGGTTCTATTATTTATTTATTTTAGTTTTCAACATTCATTTCTCCAAGATGTTGAGTAACAAATTTTCTCCCTATCTTTTCCCTAGCCCCTGTCCCAATACAACAAGCCCACTGAATTTTCCCCAACCTGTTCTCCCCTATATCCTTCCCCATACCTCCCCAACCTTCTACGAGGGCAAGATGATTTCTATACCCCAGTGTCTGTACATTTTATTAACCAGTTGCATGTACAAAAAAAAAAAAACACAATTTTTTAACATTTGCTTTTAAAACTTTGATTTCCAGATTCTATCCCTTCTTCCCTCCTCCCTGAACCCATCCCCCACAGAAGACAAGCAATTCAATATAAGCTGTACATGTGCAGTTATGCAAAATGTTTCCATAGTAGTTATATTGTGAAAAGCTAGCTACATTTCCCTCCATCCTATTCTGCCCCCCACTTGTTCTATTTTCTGCTTTGACGCTGTCCCTTTTCAAAAGTGCTTTCTTCTGACTACCCTCTCCCCCAATCTGCCCTCCCTTCTATCATCCCCCTCTTATCTCCTTCCCCCCTACTTTCCTGTAGGGTAAGATACCCAACTGAGTGTGTATGTTATTTCTTCCTTAAGTTAAATAGAATGAGAGTAGCTTCGCAGGATTTTTTGTTTGTTTGTTTCTTCATCACCTGAAACTTATTATGGTACATAAGCTGCAATTATCTCCATGGTTCTTTGTTTCCTGATTTTTTTTTTAAAGCAATTGGGGTTAAGTAACTTGCTCAAGGTTACACGGCTAGTCATTATTTATGCGTGGGTGCTCATTTTCTGAGGCCAGATCTGATCTCAGGTCATCCCAACTCCGAGGCCGGCACTCTTACTCACTGGGCCACCTAGCCACCCCTTTAGGGCAATTGGAGTTAAGTAACTTGCCCAAGGTTACACGGCTAGGTTTTTTTTGTTTGTGTGGATTAAGTGTCGGAGGCCGGCTCCAAATTCAGGTCCAGGAACTTGCTTCAGCTCCTGCTCCAAACACCTACAAAACTGGTTAAAAAAAAAGACAGCTTTTAGAGCTACAGAACCACAAAGTGACAGAGAGAAACAAATCTCCCATTGAAGGCAACCTGGCAGGCTGATGGGAAGGGTCTATCACACCAGACTCCAGGGCCGGCGCTCTATTCACTGCACCACCTAGCCGCCCCTTGTTTCCTGATTTTTGCTTAGTATGTTGCCAGGTGAGAGGAAATGTTTCATAAAATTAGGTTTCTTTTTGCCTCTGGACATATGATGAAATCAATTCTTCCACTTCCACCTCTCCAGGGAAAATTTGTGAACTATAGCTTTAAGCTTGAACTTTTTTGTATCACATGATTTAATTTGTAATAAGAATCATAGACTGTTGGAGTTAGAAAGAATCTAAAAAGCCATTTACTCTATTCCATAGGTGAGTAAAAATCCCCTATCCAACATTTGCAAAAAAAAAAATGCCCATCTAGGCTTCTGTTAAAACCTCAATTTGACTTTTGAGCTTTTTGCCATGGTAGTAATATACTTCCAGAGTGGAGAGAGCTGTGTCTGAATTTCTGGGGTTTTCACAGTTGCCAGAGGTAGGAGGCGGGTGCCCTCTCTATAGCCACCACAAGCTCTGGCACAATGGCCATGTACCCCAGCACCACAACCCAAGACTCTGACCCAGATCCAAGCAAGTAAAAGCAAGAGCAATTACCCTCTGAATGGTCACTCGGTCCCCCTTCTATCTGCAGCCCAGGAACTCTGGAGGCAGCAACATAGCAGCAGCTGTAGCCACTGCACTTCTGTGGCCTCATGCCCTAGGGGCTGGGGCCAGACCCCACTCTTCTATCACTCAGTTTCAAGAGAGTTCCCCACTGAGTTTTTACTTTTTTTTTGGCATTTGTGTGTTGAGAAGTCTGGAAACTACCAGTGCTGCCAATGATTCACTCTCCTGAAGTCTGCCCCCACTGGTCTGTGCCACTGGTCAGGGCTGCCCTAGGTCTGGGTCCAGGAGGCTCAGGCAGGACTGCACTGGGCTCCCAGTCTGGTGTGATAGACCCTTCCCATCAGCCTGCCAGGTTGCCTTCAATGGGAGATTTGTTTCTCTCTCACTTTGTGGTTCTGTAGCTCTAAAAGCTGTCTTTTTTTTTTAACCAGTTTTGTAGGTGTTTGGAGCAGGAGCTGAAGCAAGTTCCTCCCTTTACTCTGCCATCTTGGCTCTACCCCTGCATTCATATTTTCCAATAAAGTTTTTATTGTCCTCTCTACTTTTTCATCAAAGTCATGAGATACCACAATATAGCTTTATTTAACTTGTAATATCCATCTCATAAAGTTTTCACAGGATTTTTTGTTTGTTTGTTTCTTCATCACCTGAAACTTTTTATGGTATAAAGCTGCAATTATCTCCATGGTTCTCTGTTTCCTGACTTTTGCTTAGTATGTTGCCAGGTGAGAGGAAATGTTTCATAAAATTAGGTTTCTTTTTGCCTCTGGACATATGATGAAATCAATTCTTCCACCTCTTTTATTTGCCTCTCCAGGGAAAACTTGTGAACTATAGCTTTAAGCTTGAACTTTTTTTGTATCACATGATATAATTTGTAATAAGAATCATAGGCTCTCAGAGTTAAAAAGAATCTAAAAAGTCATTTACTCTATTCCATAGGTGAGTAAGAATCCCTTATCCAACATTTGCAAAAAAAAATGCCCATCTAGGCTTCTGTTAAAACCTCAATTAATCAGGAAACCATTATATTTCAGTTTAGTCCCTTTGACTTTTGTATATTTCTATTTCTGGTTTTTCTCCCTATATTGAACCAAAAATCTCCCTAGCTTCAAATACCATATTTTACTTCTAGTTCTGTCTTCTAGGGCTAAGAAATATAAGTAAGTTCCTCTCCCACAGGAGGGCCCTTCAATTATTTATATACAGTTTTCATATATAATTCAATTAGAAAAAAAGATTTATTATGTTCCCACTGTATTCCAGGAACCTTGCTAGATTCTAGAGATAACAAGACAAAAATGAGTAAGTCCATGCCCTGAAGAAGCTTACTTTATATCAAAATACTTTAAAGTGGCATAGTACCATCACTTACTACATACTAAAACTGATATCTATAAACCTGTGAATATAGCTAGACTCTTGGCTGACATGTTTGTTTGTTTTTTTTTTTTAACTCTAGGGTAGGACTTTACATTTATCCATGTAAGAAATAGCATCTATCCATATGCCACGGGCTCCATATTTATCATGAAGCTAAATATCTCGTAAGGTTATGAATGAATTTGTAGGAGAAGTCTCCAAGAGGAGGAGGTTTAGAAAATCCTGGCAATGGGGCGGCTAGGTGGCGCAGTGAATAGAGCGCCAGCCCTGGAATCAGAAGGACGCAGTGAGTAAGAGCACTGGCCTCGGAGTTGGGAGGACCCGAGATCAGTTCCGGCCTCAGAAAATGAGCACCCACACACAAATAATGACTAGCCGTGTAACCTTGAGCAAGTTACTTAACCCCAATTGCTTTAAAAAAAAGAAAATCCTGGCAAAAGTCTCACCATGAATAATATATGAGAATGGAGAACATGGGGGTTTACTAAAGGAGAAGGGGAAGAAAATATAGCATATAGCGTTCTGGTGTTTCAGCTAGACATTTTTGATGATGTTGTAAATTGAAGCACACCATTTCTATGATCAGTTCTCATATTGAGAAATTATACTTTCCCTAGACTATAGTTACTGTTTTGATGGATTCCTGGAAGTCCCTACTCTACAGATCTCATGCCAAGAAATACAGTACTCCCAAGAGTTGTCATTAATTTCTAAATGCTCCACCTTGATTGGTTTGATGTTTGTTCTTTCTACTCTGACATGGAGACAGAATGGTTAATAAGGAGCCAACACCAATTCTTCTTTGGAAATATATGTAAGGACAACAGGGATTTGAGTATGGACACCAAGAGTGTTTGATAACCAAGTCAATGCATTATTATTGTTCTAATATTTTATTTTAGCTAAATTTATTTCCTATTAATTCATGCCATGTGATTTTTGTCAGATAAGAATCCATTAGAAAGAGACCAGCAAAGATGGCAGAGGAGGAGGGAGCAGTACACCCCACGTGTCCCAAGCAAAGCCATAGAAAGAACACCAGGATGTATTCTGATAAGCAAATCCAAGAAAATAATCACAAAGTGTACCTATTCCAACCCAGGTGGGCATACAGATACAAAGAATATGTGAAAACTGAGGATGTATTCTATCCTGAAACATATTTCAATAAGCCTTCTAGCATAGAGACTGAAAGGGGGCTTGACTATAACTACACATTAGACCAAGAAGAAGCCCAATTCTGAAATTGGAGGGGGGGCAGAAATTCAGGGAGCAAAAATAGGCACTTACTGGCAGCTCTGTCACTCATACCAAAGAGCTGACTCACAGAACCTGTTCAAACTTGAGGAAGGGACTAATTCTGAAGGATGACAGTCTGGTACATGGAACTCTCATTGGCCCAAGGCTGCATACTGACCAAAGAATGAGTATAGAAGCATTTGCTATGTGACTCTCATTCCTGGAGGAAAAAGAGGTCTTAAATCCCACTCCCAGTCCAAGTGGAAGCCTAGAGAGAAATATCCAGAACAGAAGCCCAGACCAAGAGTATGCAGTTTTGTCACTTTGACCATGCAAAGATTTCCATAGTGATGGTGGCTGATTCTAGCAACATTCTACCGGTGCTCCAACCAGGTACAAGCCCACAGTTGCGTTGTTAGATCAAAACAAAAATAATGAATTTGAAAAGCTCAGACCCTCAGATTTTTCACTGAAACAGACTACTTCAAGCCCACTGAAAGCTTGCATGTCTCCATCCTGAGATATCCCAGAGTTCCTTAATTAACACAACAGTCAGGACACCAAGGAAGAAGCAGCATGACCCATGAGGATACAAAATAGAACTAATCATGAACCAGCTATTTCCTCCAGAAACATTTAGAGTCTAGCCCTAAAACAAATGAGCAAAGTACAACAAAAAGAGTCCTGACATAAAGAGATATTATGGTAATGGGTCGGCTTAAGACAAAAACCCAGAAAAGAATGACTCTAGCTTGTGTATAATTCAACTTGAATTGGTGGAAGAAATGAGGCAAGAGGTTCTTTTATTTTTAAGAATTAAAAATGGAAGTTATTTAAATGAAATGAGATAATGGGAGGGGAAATTAGAAAGGAAATTATAGAGGTTTAAGAAAGAATTGAAGAGGAGTCAAGATGGTGGACTTCCACAGGGCTCTGGATCTCACCTCCTCCAATTCATGTAAAAGGTGACTCTGAACAAACTTTGGAGATACAGGATCCACAAAATGACACAGAGAAGCTAACATCCCTCTGAGGACAGCCTGGCCGGCTGGCAGGAATCAGCCAGCATAGTGCTCTGGGAGCTGACCTCAGCCCTGTGCATGCCAGAGGTTTTAGCCCCAGAGCAGGCCTGACCTGCAGCCAGCTGGAGGGACTTCAGATCACTAGAAGCTATGGCTGTTTCCAGAATTATTAACACAGAGATGTGAAAGACAAAGGGAGAGGTCAGTGCAGTGTGGACTTTGGGATCCAGTAATTGGGAGTGCATTGGCCTCTTTCCCCAGGGTGAGAAGTGGCTGAGATATGGCCATGGAGCTGCTGCCACTTGGCAGCATCAGCTCCTGGCCTGCAGAGTGTAGGGGGAACAAGAGACCCAGTCTGAGAGGTAATCACTCTTGCTTTAACCTTCTTGGATATGGATTGGGGTCTAGGGTGGAGATCCTGGTTTGTGTAACCAGCTTGCCAGAGAGTGTAGAGGCTTCAGAGAGGCCACCCAACTAATTAATACCTTTGGCAGCTGAGAAAACCCCAGAATTTGGAACAAAGCTCTCTTGTCTGGTGGCAGAGTGCTACTATGGCAAAAAGCCCCAAAGTCAAGTAATTGAGTGGCAACATGAACAGGCAAAGGAAGCAAAACAAACAAAAGAATCTAACATTAGACTCCTATTTTGGCGACGAAAAGGATCAAAGCATGGAACAGGAGGAAGACATTGAAGTCAGAACACCTGCACCAAAAACTTCTAAGAAAAATATGAGCTAGTTACAGGGTATAGAGGACCTTAAGAAGCAGATAAGAGAAGTTGAGGAAAAATTGGGAAGAGAAATGAGAAAGATGCAAGAAAATTATGAAATGAGAGTTAACGGCGTGGCTGAGAAAAATAACACCTTAAAAATAGACTAACTCGGGGGGCGGAGCCAAGATGGTGGAGTAGAAACAGCTCTTCCAAGCCTCTCTGCCCCCAGATTCTCCACAAACTATGTAAAAAAGGACTCTGAAAATCTTCTGGAGCCCCAGCACCCACAGAACGACACAGAGAAGCTAACCTCCCGCTGAGGACAGCCCAGCACCCTGCAGGAAGGACCAGCGCAGTGGTCTGGGAGCCGACAGCGCGCAGAGCGCAGGAGCCTAGCCGAGCCCAGGTCCACGTGAGCCGAGGTTTTAGCCCCAGGGCGGCAGGGCCAGCAGCCGGCTGGAGGAACCCCAGAGCACCAGGAACTGTGGAGACGCCAGAATTATCAACATAGACTTGCCTAGGACAAAGTAAGAGGTTAGTGTCCTATGGACTTTGGGACCTGTATTTGGGGAATGCGTCAGCTCCCTCCCCTGGGGGCTAGAAGCTGCTGAGGAGACACGACACTGTGTAGTTTTCAGAGGCATTTCCGGCTCCCAGCCTACAAATCGTGGGGAGATCCAGCGATCAGTCTTGGGGGGTAATCGCTCTTGCTTTAACCTCCCTGGATCTGGATTGTGATCTAGGGTGGAAGTTGTGGGTGGGTTTATAGCTTGCCAGAAACGGAAGTTGCCCCCCACACGTTCGGGACGAAAATTCCTCTATCTGGCCTTAAATCCATAGTGTGGCAACAAGCCCAAAAGTCAAGCAATTAAGTGGCAACATGCCAAGGCAAAGGAAACAGAAAAATGCAACCCTAGACTCCTATTTTGGGGGCATAGAGCAGGAAAAGGACTGTGAGGTCAGAAGTCCTGCTCCAAAAGCCCCAGGGGAAAACATGAGCGGGTTGCAGGCCATAGAGGACCTTAAGAAGGACTTTAAAAATCAAATAAGAGAAGTGGAGGAAAAATTAGGAAGAGAAATGAGAAGGATGCAGGAAAAGTATGAAATGAGGGTCAACAGCCTGACTGAGGAAAACAACACTTTAAAAAATAGACTAGCTCAAATGGCAAAGGAGGCCCAAAAGGGCAATGAGGAGAAGAATGCCTTAAAAAGTCGAATTTGCCAGATGGAAAAAGAATCTCAAAAGTTCACTGAGGAGATTCATTCCTTCAGAGTTAGACTGGAGCAAATGGAAGCTAGTGACTTTATGAGAAATCAAGATGCTGTTAAGCAGATCCAAACAAATGAAAGATTAGAAGGCAATGTGAAATATCTCATGGGAAAAACCACTGACCTGGAAAATAGATCCAGGAGAGACAATTTAAAAATTATTGGACTACCTGAAAGCCATGATCAAAGAAAGAACCTAGAAATCACCCTTCAAGAAATTCTCAAGGAAAATTGCCCTGATGTTTTAGATCCAGAGGGCAAAATAGAGGTTGAAAGAATCCACCGATCACCTCCTGAAAAAGATCCCAAAAAGAAAACTCCCAGGAATATTATAGCCAGGCTCCAGAATCCCCAGATCAAGGAGAAAATACTACAAGCAGCCAGGAAGAAACAATTTCAATATTGTGGAAACACAATCAGAATAGCCCAGGACCTGGCAGCTTCTACACTGAGGGATTGAAGGGCATGGAATATGATATTCCAGAGGGCAAAAGAACTGGGAATGAACCCAAGGGTCACCTACCCAGCAAAACTGAGTATTTTGTTTCAGGGGAAAATATGGTTATTCAGTGGAATAGAGGACTTTCAAGCATTCTTGAGGAAAAAACCAGAGTTGAATAGAAAATTTGACATCCAGACACAAGAAGTAAGAGATGCCTGAGAAGGTAATCAGGGAAAAGAAATCAAAAGGAACTTATCAAAGTTGAACTATTTACATTCCTATATGGAAAAGCAATAACTGTGACTGATGATATCTTTCTCACTATGAAAATAATGGAAGAAGGGGGTGTGGTCATATGAATACATATGTGAATGTGTGTGTATATGGTTACAGTTATATATGGATAGAGGGCATAGGTTGATTTTGTTGGGAAGGGAGAGTACTCAAGGGATGAAATTATGAGGTGAGAGAGGAAAGTGGCAAGAGGAGATGGGGAGAGACATGGTAGGGTAAACTATCTCATGTAGGGGAAGTGGGTGCAAAGGAGGGGGAGAATAAGGAAGGCTAAAAAGGCAAAACCACATTCACATTGAATTTGGTTCAGGGAGAAAATGACATACATACTAAATGGGATATCTCAACCTGCAGCAGGATAGGGGGAAGGGGGATGAGAGGAGGGATGATGGATGGGAGGGCATCCTTGGGGTGAGGGGAGGTTGGAAGTACCCACTATAGAAGAGGGACAGGATCATGTAGGGAATGGACCAGGTGGGGGGTGGGATGAGTGGGAGGGAATTATAAGCATCCTTGCACAATATATCTACTATGATAATGTTTTGCATAGCTAGACATGTACAACATATACTGAATTACTTATCTCCCCAGAGGGAATGGGTGACAAGGAGGAAGGAAATGGATCTGAAATTCGAGGTCGTAACATTAAATGTTTCAAATATATATATAAATACTATTATTAATACTCTTTTGCTTATAATTGGGAGATAAGATGTGCAGGCATTGGGACACAAAGATTCATCTTCCTCTAATGGAAAAGTCGATGGGGGTATGGGAGAAGGTATGGGAGAGAGCAGATTGGAGGAAGCGATATCTTGTGGGACTGCTATTCTGGGAGGTTGGGTAGGGGAATAATGGGGGGAAAATGATTGTAACTCAAAATCTGGCGGAAATGAATGATGTAAAACAGAAGTTAATAAAGTATTTGTTTAAACATAAAAAAAAAA